>JADRCC010166143.1:0-22555 GCA_019843855.1 Hylomyscus alleni | reverse complement strand
CCATCTCAGCTCTTGCACCCGGAGGGATTTTTTCCATTGCACCCGGTAGAGTGAGAATGTGTCTTTTGGGTGTGCTTGCTCCTTAATTCGGCTATGTGTGCTAAGGTACTAAGGGCTCAAGCAAGTCAATCACCTAAAACAGAGGCCACGCCAACAGGGAATGCTAGCTTACCCTGCTTGCACTGCGTGTGTGATCAGTAAAGGGCTTGATGACTTAGCTTAGAGAAATTTTGACCTGATGCACCTGCTTGATAGAAGCGCTGATTGCCACTCAATTTTTGAATAAAATTAAAAGGAAAGGGGGAGCTGTAGGGAGCCTTCCCTTCAAGAAAAAACCCTTGAAGCACTCAAACGTCTGTTTAACTGACAAGCACTTGGTATCAGCCAATCAGAAATGTCTTAGCAGCCTGACAGTTGAATAAATTATACCAGCACTATAAATAGAAGCCACTTCCAAAGCCCTGGATGGCAATTTTGCCATTTCGGGAGGCTTGGGTGGGAGGCTTAGCAGACTTGGAGGCTTAGACTAGGAGGTTAGGTTAGGCTAGGCAATTTTTAAAAGACATTTTTACTTTAGAGCTATAAGACCAGAGCTCTTAGGATTTTTCTCCATGTAACTAGGCATTGGGCTTATTTAGACTTTAAACTTAGGAATAATTACAATCCATCCAGGACAACGGCTGTTCTCTTCCCCTTTTAAAATGTAACTTTGTATGTTTTTGTCTTACCCTGCCTATTGTGGTCCACCCTCAAAGAAAGAAAGATAAATAAAAGGCACTCGCATTCAAAACCGGCCAAGAAGGATTTGATATCTCCGCCCCCCATCCCTGCTGGCCCGGGGTACCCCAGGGGGGCGCATAGAGCACCCCTTAGAACACTAATAATATGCTTTCTCCTAGTCGCGGTCTCAGAATCATTCTTAGAAAGAGCACACTGCACCTAATTTCTGAGTAAAAGAAAAATCACAGTCAGTCCTCCAGTTTGAGAATAAACTGCAACACGAATATAAAATTTTGCTCACAACTCACTGTGTAACTGGGTGCTTTTTAACAGCCTCAAGATTTCCATGATAGCTAAGCAAATGTACCAAGCTTCAGAAAAATAGCAGGAAAAAAACAAAACTGCTTAGCAAGCAAGATGCTGAGGAACTAACTATTCATTAAAGCACAAGTCTGGCTGCTCCAAGGAAACAAGTCCAGAATGAGATCAGTATGCAAAGGCTCAGAAATCACTAAGATTCCACAATAATGGCATTATTTTTCTGCCAAATTTAAATTTTACTGACTCAAGCTCCATAAGTCTTGATTTTTAGATTTATGCCCCATCATCACTATCACTTCCATGAATAACTTTATAAAATGTTTTCTGTAATTGATTAAGCACTAAATACTTTCTACTCTATCCTAGCTCCCAGAGCATGGCAGATGTCCCCATGATATGACAAGAGCTTCAATCACCTCCTGACCATGTTACCTTCTTCAATTCACTTTCCCCTAATGCCACAATACTGATTTGGGAATAAGCACTTTCTAGGAAGAGTAATATCAGATATAATGTATCGGCTATTTTTCTCCTCACTGTGGCCAATATGACAAAAGTAACTTACAGGAGGAAGGTTCACTGACTCAGTCTAGTTAGAGAGCATCATTGTCATGGTAACAGAAATAAGAGGCAGCTGGTCACGTGGCATTGGCTATAAGGAGACAATGATGGTGATTATCTTGTTTTCTCATGTTTACTCAGCCTGGAACCCCAATTCATGGAATAATATCACACAAAGTTAGGGTGAGTCTTCCCACCTTATTAACCTGTCTCAGAAACTCCCTTACAAGCATGCTCATAGACTTGTATTCTAAATGATTTGAACTATTGTCAATTGGACAGGATTAACCATCACAGGCATCACTTCATCAGAGATAAACTAGACCCTTCTTACAAAGGTATTGCTCTTTCAATGGCTCCACAAGGGTAATTATATTATTAAGCTATTACTAACCTAACACTAAAGCATTGTTTCATGTTGCATTTATATCTAGGAAAATTACAGAATAATTTCAATTAAGGAGACAGAGTGGTACACAAGTCCACTCATAGCTAGCTTAAGGAAAGAGACAAGATTTTATTCATTTTGTCTTTACAGTGTCTGTCCTCACACTACCGAGGGTAATTCTATCAGAATACAAATAGTTCATCTTCTCATAGCCAAAATTAGAAACAAATTTACAGGACATTCTAAACTAACATTGTAAAATTAAATATCCTTTGGTAATCTTTAAAGATGAGTCGACTAAGACTGGACCACGCTGCTCTTGGTAGAAACACGGACAGTTCACCTACTGAGCCTTTCCAGCTTTCAGTATCTTTGGTGGGAGAATGGATATTTACTTTTCTTTTATATAACTCAAAGGACTACAAACGTTGCTTGTTATTTTTTTTTATTACTTTTTATTGTGGGGGGTATCATTCCTTTTCCCAGAACAAATTATCAAGTCCCCTAAAGATAAATTCAAACTTCAAATTCTGGAGATTACCTCGCATTTTAAAAGACAGTTTTATATTTTGTTTATGAGTGAGGCTTTTTCAAAACTAGTCACTAGGACCCAGATTCAATCAGAACCCCCTAAAGAGTACTGAAAACAAGCATTTAAAATGAATCCTAAAACTCTGCTTCCTATTTGAACACAGACCATAAGAGAAAACAGCATCAGGCAGGAGATGGGACAGGAATTGGTGAACAGGAATCCAATTATTGGTGAATTGTTTTGTCAAGACAGCAACTCCGCTGATAAAGAACTCGGCTGGAACTGAATAGCAGAGCAGAGTTCTGGTCCTAAGTTAGGACAAAGCATCACATGGATGATACATGGAGTGCACTTTTTTCCTTATAAGCAATTTGTCTATCACAGTCACAGAGGAATACATCATAAATGTAGCAGTGCTTTTTTTTTTTTTGCTCAAAGTTGTGACTTGTCTTAGATCAAAATGTGATGTTTAAACACAGGGATATTTCCATGGGGAAAGAACCCTGAAAGGTCAGGGAACTAAAAAGTCCTCTGACAATAATATTAAGGTGATAACTCAACAGAATCTACATATTTGAAAGGCTCCAACACCATATTCCAAGCTTACACATTCTTACATATTTGGTTTACTAAGTGATATTAAAATACATCTCCTTTAAATTTTTCATATTTTCCCATTAAAACAGGCTTTCATTTGATTTTGAATTCTTATTTAAGGTCATGACATTAGCTTCTACACGTCTTTGCTCTAGGAGTATTATAAATGCAATTTTCTTTGATAAATCAAGCAGGGCCACTGAAGCAGAATGCTTCACTATAGCCCAGGGTGGAAATGTGAGTTCTTTCATAGAAGCCAACCTAATTATCTTTTATTTTTATTCTCCCTATCAAAAGAGCACATTCATGCCTCTAAAAAGACCCTATTAAAACAGACTTCATACATTTATATATTTCGGTAATACTATACATACTGTGAAAAAGTCAACAATGCTACTCTAGTGCTTGCTAAAATCATTAATTTCTTTCATACACAAAGCTGTCAAAAATATTTCATTTGGGGTAAAAAAATATTTTGATCCATGGCCTCCTGGTAGGCGTTGTTATTTTGTAGCAATGAACATTTGTGCTTCAGTCAGTCAACAAGGGCCTCATGACCACCCTTGGGTCAAATCCACCAAAATAATGGGGCAGCAAAAGGAGCATGAATAAATGGAATTAAAGACAACCTCAAATCTCATTAAATTGCTTTCTAAATCAAATATTAGATAGATTTAACTAAGTTGAGTTTCTCTTCCTCTCCAGAAACATTTAAATAGCAGTGGGCTAGTATGGAAAATGATAACATGTTTATTAAGATAACAATAATATGTTATCTTGAAGTTTTGCTTATTTTCAAGACTTAAGCCATCATATGTATACACATGGAAATCATATTATACTGTTATTTAATTACTGTTATGACATATAGCTTGAATAATAAGCCAGACAAGAAGTAAATGTTCTGCTTATAGAAGGGCTTCCAAGAACTGTCTGATACCTACTAGAGTAGATATAACTGAGAAAAAAAATGTGTTAAACAACAACAACAAAAAGGATAGTGCATATATTGCCATAACTGGAAATATATGTAAAAATAATAACAATAATAATATATGTAATATACAATATTTGGCAATATATGTAAAAGTAATAATAAGTGATTAAGAAAACAACATTTTTGCCATTTAAAATCATCTGGATAACATTTGATGACCACAAGCCTATTTTATCATTTAATTCTCCTAATTGCAACTTTTAGTACTTCATTTAATTACTTATTAAGGTTATTATATCATCCAAAGATAGGAGAATGGGCTGAGAAAACTCAGTCATTAGGAACATTTGTTCTTCTTGAAGAAGACCTAAGTTCCATTTAAAATAGTCTATAACTCTAGTCCAAATGACCTTATTCTTTCTTATGACCTCACTGAGCCCAAGACATTCACACAGCACTTACACATACATGGAGGCAAAACACTTATACATGTACTCTTTAAAATTCTTCAAAAAATATTCAAATATTCAAATAAATAAACATAGGGAAAACATTCTGTGTTTACTCTTCTGTAAATAATGCTTCTTATGTCCCCAGACTAGTATATGACATTGTAGGTGTGTGTGTGTGTGTGTGTGTGTGTGTGTGTGTGTGTGTGTGTGTGAGAGAGAGAGAGAGAGAGAGAGAGAGAGAGAGAGAGACATGGTATATCATGATATATAAGATAGATCTCAGGGATCTAGTTAATATTACTTCCTTAATTTTTATTCTTCCTTGCATTTTCTGACACTTAAGGTCAGACCATCTAGCTGCTTCTTATGTCCTGGTTCTTCTTTCTTCCTTTGACTTATCCCACTCATGTGACCCATTTATTTATATACTCCTGTTACATTTTTTATATTTGCTTCTCCTGACCTTTCCTGATTTTTCTGTTTATGAACCCAATGTATTTTACTTTCTCTTTTTTCAAGTTTTCCAAGATTTTATAGAATTCTTTTACAAATCCCTAGGTGAGCTTGAACCAGCATCCTTTCAGGTAACAGCTGAACAGCCTAATCCATTGCACCACAGAGAAAGCAAATCTAATTCTAATTCCCACAGAAAACATTGTATGATTGTTTTCCTAGTATGAGTTAGGTGTCATGCTACTTTTAGACATTCGAACAACAAATGACAAAGTCAAAGCCAGAAAGCACTGAACTGTGTCTTCTCTAACAACCATGTGGTTGAAAATGTACATTTATGCTTTTATGTGTCAAATTAATATCTGAGTTTATACGGCGTGCCTGAGGTCTAGGGTCAAATGTGTGTGACAATCACTGGTCAAAAACAAAGTAGATTAAGCACGTTGAAAAATAACTGTGGAAGGTCAAATAACTCTACCATAAATTATTATGCAAAGAGGAGTACAGTGTTCTGCCAGTAAAATAGAGACAGGAGTCTCTACAGAGCATAGGTGAAGTTGTTCTAAGAATAACTGACTATATAGAAACCACAGCTTTGTATACTATTGGACATTTCAGCCAAAACCATAATTTTAATGGTCTTTTCTTCAAGAAGAGTATAAACTATAATATCATACTATTTAATTAAAATTATTGACTTATTAAAACAACTACTGTATAAAACATTATTCTATTTGATTCTTTCCTTTAGTAAAGATATTTTCAGGCAGTATTATTTTAATGCATGAGATTTCTAATTCTCAGTAGCTGTCATCATGCCACGGGAAGCAGTTGTTCATCCGTGAAAGCTTCCTTTGTTAAAGTACAGATCGAATTATTTATACAATCTGAATGTTTAATGAATGCATACAAATTCAAATGTCAATGTAGATAAACTAAAATTACATTTCTATCAAGTAAAAAAGCTTTTCAATAAGAAAGCCCCTTTTTTTTTTAAGGTGAGAGAGCTGATGAATCTCAAATTGTTTTTCAAAAAGTAAATGACACCAAGTGTTTGAGGTCTTCTAAAGGTTATCTTTAAATCAAATATGAAATGTTATCTTTAATCATAGAGTAATATCGGCATTTTATTTTAAAGTTTGGAAAGTATATTAGGACCATGTTGATTTGGATAACTGACTGGTGTGTTCTTCCCTGGAGCAAGTAACTCCTCCCTGCTGTGCCTGGCATTCCTTACTCAACTGTAGTTATTTTGACTTTTTTGTTTGTTTATTGTTAAAACTTCTTGAAGATTCCCCTCCATTAGCATGTTATTGGGGCTTCTTTGTTATACTTAGGCAGCTATGTTGATGAGACTTTATCGACCTGGTTTCTACACCTAGAAGACAAAATCTAGAGGCAGAATTTCAAATATATATGGTATATAGAATACCACATATAGAGAATATATATCACTGATATTCAAAATCTTGAATTACATATGTGTATGTGTGTGTGTGTGTGTGTATCCTAAAATATTTTAAGGTAAATAGTAGTGTACTTTAAGAGTTTTCTATCTGCATTCAAAGTGCAGTGCCACAAGCTATACTAACACAGTGTTAATTAATAAATCCCTTGGGAAAAAAAAGATGCATTGAAGAATTGGGCCATAACAAAAGATTCTGTGTTATTTTCCAAATCCATATGAAAATTTTCTCAAATGAAATGATACACTCTGGCATGTTACTCTAAGACATTTACCACTCTGAAGGTCACATTGGGAGTTATGGCGACAGAACTGTTCAGATCTTGTCAACATTTATAGCATAGCTTCGAGAGGAAAGCTATAGAGTGGAAGTATTTTTTAAAAGATTTCCTAGATTATATCAAGCTTCCTGTCATTGAATCTAGGCTCATTGTTTAGATGATATTTACCAAGGTTTCTGGATTCACAGACAGAGAAAACAGGTAAAAATAGAATAATCATGGTTTTTGCATAACTGCAAACCTAACCAATGAGCCAGGTTTCCCTCACGTCCCTATTCTAATTGTTTTTTGCAACAAAAGTTTCAAACACTAACATGTTTTCTATGAAATATTCATCAATGATTTTAGCAACATTCATAAGCTTAGCTTTATGAAAGTTAGCAGAATATGGGGAGACGTAGAAAAAAGAATCAACGTCTTACATTTGGCTACCACAAAATAATGCAAAAGCCGAGTGGTTGAAATGCAGAGTTCCTCAGGAATTTGAAGCCAGGGCATCTAAGTTTATGGTTCCAGAGCAGTAAGGTTCTAGAACACCCTATAATCATGGTTTCAATGAGTGGTCTCTCATATCTTCAAATGGCACAAATGCAGCTCTTTTGAACACCACCTCAGAAGAATAAGGTCTTTTCTTTTTCAACTTAAAATTCATTTATAATTATTTGTGATAATCTGTTTACTTATTATTTACTGAGAATTTCATAGACATGTACTATATTTACTGATGGCCTTGGACAGACACATCAATTTTGTTCATGAGTGGCAGCTCAACTTTTCAGAGGTCACCTTCTATAATATTACACATGAGTAGTAAGGATGTCAATATATGGATTTTAAGATACACAGTCAGTTAATTGAACTTAGAAAGCTATTATTACCTTCTTAAGTACAAACACTATGCTTGGTGTTGTTTGGAACAATAATTAATCATGACTGGATAATACATTCTAGTTATGACAGATCTTCAAGAAAGCAACTTTAGTCATCTACATGAGAAACAGCTCAAGGGCAAATTAACACACAATTTAGAGCAATAGTTCTTTTACATTCAATTCAACCTAAATTAAGTTGATATAAGTATAGAAGATAATTTAATGACTCTTTAATGGAAAATTACAAGGTTACTTTAGGGCTTGGGGGCTTCAATATTTCAAGATGTAACTCTTGGCTCTTCTATTCCATCTGTTTCATTAAAATTAGTGAAGAGATCTGGGGAAATAGCTTAGTTTATAATTTTCTTCCCAAATATAAGGACCAGAGTTTGATCTCCAGCAGAATGCACAAATGTGTGTGTGTGTTTGTGTGTGTGTGTGTGTGTGTGTGTGTGTGTGTGTTGATTGATGGGTTGATGCACTCTTGTAATCTCAGTGCTTGGAATATAGATTCAGGCAGGGCTTGGGAACTCCCTTGCCAGCTTGTTCTATGGAATTTCACTTACTAACTGAGATATCATCCTAGGTTTCCTAGGTGTGAAGTTAATTTTGAAAAAAAAACAACTTTAGATTTCTGGAAAGATCATTAAAAAATTTACATTATTGTTCACAACCACTTTTCTTTATTACCAGAATCCTTAGTTATGAATGAGTCTTTGGAATTATAATTAATCAGCTGATATAAGATATTAATTTCAAATTCAGATTACCTTCTTTTTTACCCAGTTGTCATTGGAATTTTTATCTCACATCAAATACAGCACATTGTATCTAGTTTTTACATCTTCCTAGGCTCCTAACTGTTAATACTTTAAAAGTTTTGTTTTAAGTTAATGGACATTTTGTAAGAATTGAACAAACAGGGACACCTCATAAAAATACCGAGGAGGTAGGAATGTCCATTAAACCTAGAGACAGAGAGCTTCAGAAAGGTTTACTGAGCAAACATCCATCCCCAAGAGATGCCCTAATTGCAGGGGTAATGCCCCGTTCTAGGAAATGTCCCCATAAGGGGTGGATCTCCCCCCACCCCTCCTACATGCAACCAGTATCTCCTCCTCACCTGGAGCACAGAGGTCAATGGACTCAAAAGACAATGGGCTCCACCAATGAGAAATAACCAACTCATGCTGTAAACCTATGTGCTGAAAGAGTATAAAAGGTGTGTGCTTTTGTTCCTCGAGGTTGCCTTTGCCTGTATGTGAGACGACCCCAGTATATTGGATTAATAAAAACCTCTTGCTAATTGCATCAATCTCCATCTCTGTGTCTTTGCAAGTGAGTCTCCTACCCCGAATCTAACAGTTTCAAGTTTCAGTGAATACGATATTTAAGCATCATGCAGGATATTCTGTATTAGTTTTCTGAGATGTTCTGTTTGTGCTTCCACTGAAGTTATGTGTTCCTGAGAAGACTATAGAGCTGAAGTATCATTACTATCACATTAAACCTAAAAAGATATTATTCAGCATTGATAGCACATCTTGCTCAAGTGCTTTTGCCAGGTTTGTCCATTGTCAGTTTACTGTTTCTTTTCTGTTGTAGAAGCATCCACTGTTTTGATAATTCAAATCAGCCATTGAATGAACACTTAAGGAGGAAGAGACATGGTGAACTAATCCATTTGCTTATGTCAGTGGGAATTTATGCAAAGTGCTTTATAGTTTGTAGTAATGGTCCATTAATTTGCTTATATTAGTCAAGCTTTAGACACATTAACTCTGTAGTTCTATAGATGTCTCATTTGTTTCTTTTTCATAGTCTCATTAGTTAATAATACTCATTTTGTGGTGACATGTCTTCTTAGATTATTTAACTTTCTGCTCAGATGCAGCTCAGTCTCCATTATGCTCTGAGTTCTTCTATTGAAAAAGTAAGATGTAAGAGGTAGCTATCTTCTGTGATTGGGGCAGAGTTCATTTTAAATCTTTCAAATTAAACAATATGTACATAATGTGTATATACTCATACTAAAATACTTAATATATATATATATATATATATAATATACTTATACACACACACACACACACACACACACACACACATATATATATATATATATATAACATATATATATATATATATATATATATATATATATATATATATAAAGAATTAAGAACATCAGTGGTGGTGTACGCCTTTAATCCTAGCACTTGGGAGGCAGAGGCAGGTGGATTTCTGAGTTTGAGCCCAGTCTGGTCTACAGAGTGAATTCCAGGATAGTCGGGGATACACAGAGAAACCCTGTCTTGAAAAACCAGAAAAAAATTTCTTGTATGTAATTATGTTTATGTGTACTAAACATAAGCTCATATCAATGTCTTCAACATTAATTCACTACCATGAAGATCCCCACCCCATGCTCTGCTTGCTTTGTAAATTCTTGCTCAGCAATGGGAAGTAAATGAGCTCCTATAACATATCCATTTGCTTAATCACTAAATTCCAATAGAAATCTATAGTAGTGTTGCATTGTTAACTCCATCAAGGTTATGAGAGAAACAGAATAGGTATATATAAGAAAGACAAAGCATGAGCTATGTGTCTTTTTATGTCTTATTACACTTAATATGGTACCTGAAAATGGATCTTGTTTACATAAATGAAGTAATTTTATAGACTAACAAAATTATAATATAATTTAATATATTATAATATATTAAATTATTATATATATTAATTAATATATTAATATAATATAATATAATATAAGCTAAAAGACTATGTAATACAGAGATTAATAGACTAATAATATAATAATATATAATGTCTGTGTGTAAAATGTATAAACTAATACACTATATGATCAAGAGAGTAATAGATTTAATAGACTAATAATAAAATAATATATAATGTCTGTTAATAGAAGAATTTTAATCTAGCTACATGGCTGCTCTAGGAAGGATCACCTCTGAAGACCTTCTAGGTCAGTGTGATCTGGCTGGAATACAGGCAGGCCTTTAATCCCAGGAGACAGACAAGAGATCTCTGAGTCCAAGGACAGCCTGATATGGAACAAATTTTAGGTAAAGAAAAGCTTACATCCAGGCATGATAGTACAGGCCTATAATCCCAGCATGAAGGAGTCAGAGATAGGCAGGTCCCTGAGTTCTCTTCAGGCAGTCAGTTTAGTTGAGTGGAGTTTAGTTTGACTTAGTCAGTAAGTTGAGAGGCAGTCCAGTGGAGTGGAGTTAATGGTAGTTCAGTTTATGGAGGTCAGAGGCAGTTTTTATAGGGTCAGTTTTACAAAGACAGGTTGTAGAGAAAACAAGCCAGACCCAGGAGAAGACAGAATGATCCAGAGAATGAGAAGGAGCCAGAAGATTAGAACAGATTATCAGAGTTAGTTTGAGGCCAACTAGAGCAATTCAATGAGAAGCTGAGAGAAGCTGATTGAATCAGTCATCTTAAAGAATAGTTTGGGCCAGAAAAACTGAGTTGAACCAGCCAGGCAGAGTTCAGAAAGAACCAGAAAGAGTGAGCTTATTCAACATTAAGCCGCTGAGACTACAGATACATTAGGGGAATAAAAGAAATTTTTACATCTGACACCCCACATTGGGTACCAATATTATCATAATGTCTTCCCACCAGCTCCCAATAAAGACACAGATACTTATCATTATTTAGTATAGCTCAGGCCTTAGCTTTGACCATTATTAATTATATTTTTAGAAATTCTTAAATTTACATAAATTTTATGAATCCTGGATTATTACTCCCAACCTCTGCTTCCTTAAAACAAACTAAACACAAAGCAAAAGTACATTTCCTTATTGTTTTTACACAGCCTATTCTTAATGAGTACCTGGGCACAGCTCTGGCAGTTTCCTAGTATAGCAGACAATTTCTTATCGTTTCAGTTTAGTTTCTTTTCGTGTAAGAACGGAAAGGTGACAGACTACTAAGATTAAAATGATTTCTTACAAACTTTTAAATTTATGCAAGTAAAGAAGCATAAATTTCTCTAGGCATTGTTGTCTCCGATCCTTCAAGTAACTAGGAGAATGAAGTACTAAATTTTTATATACTTACACATCATCTTTTAATTCTCTAACCTTTGTTTCCTTATAGAAATTTATGGCCTCATATAATCTCCTTCTAATACTATTTGTTTCTAGATCATATAGAAGCCTTCCTCCTTTAAGATAAATCCATTTATCATTTGCTTGTTTATATATGTGCATGTGGGTGTGTGTGTCTATCTGTGTGTGTCTGTGTGTATGTGTCTGTGTGTATGTGTGTGTCTTCTTTCTTTTCCTACTAATGCCTATTCTTCTTGAGACCAATTTAACTCCCTATCCTTGATGTCCCCAAGTTCACTTTGGCTAATTAATGCAGTAGTCATTGGACAGGAGGGTATATATTATTCCTTATAATTCCAAGTTCAGGGCTAAGTCTTTCAATGATCAATTTCTACAAATGACCATGGAGGCTTTTATGGCTTTTGTGGTTATATTGTCTAAATCCTTCCCCATGGCACTAAAGACCAAGTGGAAAGTCTGTTCTTCGTCCTCCATAGCCTCATGACCACCTTCATTCCCCATTCCTGAGAACCGCATTTCTTTCATATATTATGGAAAGATTAGCTCTGAGTAATGGGGGAAGTTTATGACCCAGAAAAAGAGATTGAAAGTAAAATAGAAGAGAAAGTAGATCAGTTTCAGGCCAACAGCGGTCAGCAGCACAAGTGATGATCACGGGGAGAAATGGCCTGACGATGTTCCAGGGCAGGAACTGTGTCACAACTCCTCCTCAGCCAGACCAGGCAGGCCTTAATTAAATCAATTAGAAGGTGATGAAGAAGAATGTTTACAAAATATGATCCAGGTGCTGAGCAAATAGAATACCAAAACCAAAGTCCAAACATTTGAATACTATAAATACCACCTTTATAAGGAGCACAAGAAATTACCCCATCTATCCTTGATGTCAAGGTGTGTTTTTTTAGATTTCTCCATGAAATAACTCTCCTCAGAGCTTAGGAAACTCTACAAGGAAGAGGAAGCTAAAAGAGTGTAAGAGTCAGAGGAGACGGTGAACACCTTGGAAACAAATGCCTCTAAATCAAGACGAGCAAAGCTCATTTGAACTCATAGAATCTGAAGCAGCAAGCACAGGACTTGCACAAGTCTGCACCAGGTCCTCTCTCTATATGTTATGGTTTTCAGTTTAGTGTTTTTATAAGATTACTAAGTGTGCATATGAGTTGGTATGTTTCTTCTGCCCCCTTTGGGACTCTTTTTCTTCTATTGTTTTGCTTTGTCCAACTTCAATGTGATAGTTTTTGTACTATCTGATTACATTTTATTTTGTCATATATTAAAAAATGAATGAATGAATGAATGAATGAATGAATGAATGAATGAAACCCTAGGCACTATGATAACATTTAACAAAAGGTGGAATTTCCACTAATACATGCTGGGAGAGGAAAAAATAGTTTTCTCCAAGAGAGTCACAATGGGTATATCAAGCACTTTAGGAAAGGTCTCATGTTCAGAATAATTGACCAACAACACATAATTAGACTGCATAATTAGTTGTGTGTATGTGCTTTCAAATGGTCATAGTTTCTTGAATTATTTATGTGTTTGCTTGTTTGTTTATTGGAGTGTGTGGTTTATTTTGTTTTCTTAGTTTGGGACTGTTTTGTTTATGTGGGTTTTGCTACTTTTTTTAGAAAGAATTAAAGTTGGATGAGTAAGGCAGAGGAGAGGATCTCAAAGGACTCAGAGAGGAAGAATATGATCAAAATATATTTGGATTTAAAAATAGTTTTAAATAGTAAAAACTAGCCCATAAACTAAAATTAAATAAAACAATTCCTTTATTATACATTTATACTCATTAGCAACTTAAATGACTCTATATTTATTAAGCCTGAGGAAAGATATTTAAAGACTTATTTTGCTTTATTATAGATACTAAAAATATTGTGTTATTCTTTAGAAATTAATATATATGTATATTATATATGTATATATAATATATATCAGTTGCTTTATCCACTGATCTGTTGAGGGATAACTTGACTAAGCCTGCAACTTAAGTATTATAAGCAGTATCACAATAAACATAAATAAGTAGGTGTCTCAATAGCACATTGGCTTGCATTCCTTTGCATAGTTTTAATAATTAAACTTAATAAGATAAAGCAAAAACTAATGCATGGGAATTGGACCAGGCAGACAAAAAGAAGAAGAAGAGTCCAATAGCAACTACAAGCAACAGAGACCCACTAATTTGCACAATCAGGAATCCCTTAAAAATAATAAATTGGAAGCTATAATGTATGCACAAAGGAACAGGTTCACACCCATGTCAGCCCCACAGTATCTGTGAGTTTATATGTACTCAGATTGTCTAGGGATTATTTGCCGCTGTTGCAATACGTTGAACAACATAGATTGGACAAATATTGTAACACTGACAATTCAAGTATCAAAAACTTCCAGAGGAAAAGATAACAGCTTAGCACATAGAACATTAAAGAACATCATCACAGTCCTATTTTGTGAAGATGATTTGAACAAACACCATGTTGGTTCCCATGACTCATAAGAATCATTAAATCATAACTGAAAATAACTATCTCAATGAAGTAAACGAAGAGACATAAATGAAGTTATTTGTTACACATATAATACATGCATCATATCAAAGAAAAATATTGTGCCATTTATTAAGAAGAAATCATCGAAGGAAATCCTACCGTGCATCACCAAACTAAAATTATCCATACCTTAGTACTAACAGCTCTTGTTAAATCTAATTTAACCTAAGTAATAAGTATTCTACTCAGTGATTAAAAATAGGACATCATGGATTTTACAGGCAAATGGATGAAAGTAGAAAATACCATATTGATTGAGGTAACCCAGACCCAATAGGACATGCATGGTATGTACTTACTTATATGTATATAGAAGCCATAAAGGGCAGAATATCCATGATATACCCCATAGACACGAAGAAGTTAAACAAGAAGGAAGGCTCAAGTTGAGTATGCCTGAATCTCACTAAGAAGGGGGAAAAATAGACATAGGAGGCAGAGGAAAAGAAGAAACTGGGTGGTAGAGGTGAGGTGAGGACAACTGGTGGTAGGATCAGGTATGGGGAATGAGTGGAAGTGAATAGAAATCTGTAGCTGTAGGGGCAGTGGGGAACTCTAGGAAGTCCCAGAGTATTTCTGTGAAGTTCTACAGAACAGGGATAGGGGAGGCTCTCAGGACTCAATGAAGGTAACCTCAGCAGGAATGCCTAACAGTGGGGACATGGAAGCTGAAGAGGCCACCTCTGTAAGACCATGAAAGGCAGCCTGTTTTCTGGTTGAGCTAGGTTTAAATCCGAGAGACCCAGCAGATAACTCCGCAAGGCATGGAAGGAAGTTTGCCATGCTCCCAGACACTAGGATCCTAGCTCCATAATTCTGTGGCCGTCAGTCATGAAGGGGAACGCCCCAAGCTCCTGGTATTCTGTCTGGACTCCACCTCCACAGTTAGGGGGCAATCCCAGGTATGCTCCGCCCCATGATTACCAGGCAACAGCCAGGTAAGCCTGGCCCACTATAAAAAGGACTGTTTGCCCCCTCTTCCCTCTCTTACTCCTGCTTCCGGCTTGCCTTTCTATCTTGCCCTCTTGCTCACCCTCTCTCTGCCTTCCCTTCCCCCCTCTCTCCACATGGCTATAGCTGGCCTCTACTTCCATACTCTCTCCCTCTCTCTGCCTTTCTACAATAAACGCCTTAAAACCATTGACTGTGTGTTCTCATCAGGATCCGCCATGCTGGAGCAGTGGAGCAGGTCTTCCTCTAAGGAGCTGCATCTAATCTCATGCAGGAGGTCTCTCAGCAATTTCAGCCATGGTCTCCACAAGCCAAGAAACTCACCAAGCAAGCCTAGCCCTCTCCTCCCGACAGGAACCATCCAGAGACCTACTCCTGCCCTTACTTAGCCCTTCTGTCCTGGGCCAGAGCCAGCCCCGCAGGCCTCCACTCAGTTCTCAGCTCTTCCTCGACATCCAGTGGCTTCTGCAATGCCCAAGAGACTGAGAACCTGTCGACCTCCTCGGCCTCCGAGCAGGCCCCAGAGGCACTGAGCCAGCTAACTCCTGCAATTCCATGGGGACCTCAGACTGCACTTCTCACCCCCCGGAGCACCAATCACTGAAACTGTTAATGATACTCTGTTATGCTTGCAGACAGGAGTCTCCCATGGCTGTCCTCTGAGTGGCTCTACTCAGCTGCTGACTGAGACAGATCTAGATACTCCACTAGGGTGGAGAATATGTAAAGGGAAGCCGAGGAAAAGGAGATGAGGAAGGGGCTTTGTAAGAGGGGAGACCCAGGAGGGCGAACAGTGGTCGAGATGTAAATAAATAACAAAAGAGAGAGAAATAATTAAGAAGACAGTAGCCTTTAATTTTATAAATAAAAAGGTTTTTAACTTAGATTCAAATTACTTTGAACTTACAGAAAAATCTTAGCCATTATTTGCATTAAACAATAAACAACAATCTAGGATGTTGGCAAAGGGCTCAAAAGTAAGTTGAAGCAAGTTAAGTCAATTAAAAAAAAAATAAAGCCGGTGTTTCTTTGTTGTTTGTTGTTGCTGTTGTTACAATTAACTTTGACTTTGATGCTAACAGAGTCTATAAAAGCTTCATTCATCCAAGTAACTTTTATAAAGAAGACACAAAAACAGCTACAGCAATAGCTCACAAAATCCTGAGTTTCCAATGGAAGAATTCAGGAGACGGTTGAGATGAAAGTTTTTGTTCAAATTCAGGATGAACCATGTGTCTCATAAAAAGACTTACAAGCAAGATGTTCAAAGAAAAGCACTGACTCACTCAGAAAGAGTCTTAAATCTCATCCCAGGGGATCTGAAAGGACTAAATAAGGATTTTTGTCTTTGGCGAGATGAGGGAATGAAAACAGCCGTAAGGAGCTGAGTTCTTTCATTATTGGTTGATGAAAAGAATTCTAAGTACACATGCTGGCTCCTCGTCTCAAATTGAAGCATGTCTACAACTACAATATGTTATTTCTATAAAGCCCACAGTCAAAAAAATATTGCCCCAAATATTTGAGTTGTAATTTTTCTATTTCTTTTAAAGAAAACTTAACTTCCTCCCCATCCACATTTTCCCAGCAGCCTCTCTATACATTATGCCAAAATAAAAATTGCCTACTGAAGAAAGTTATTAGACTTAAATTGTCCTTATCTCTTTTTTTCTCTGTTTCAAAACCTGTGTTTTTTTAAATCAATATTAATTCTTGATCGTTTGGCTGCTTGTTGAGAAATTGTATGACTGTTCATTTATTTAAAGAAGTCTTCTCTGGGTTAAGTCATAAATAAAAGTACAAAAGATTCATAATGGTAAAAGGTGTATTAGCTTATTGCATTCTTTCTCAGCCTAAAATCTTCACTTTTTGTACTATGTCCCGACAATCAAATTTGAAGGGCTTTTATTGCCAAAGGTACAGGTCACTTCACTTTCAATTTTTCTACTAGGATGTATTGAATGCTACCTTTTCTATACATTTTACAACCACAAACGAAGAATTAAGACCTATTAAAGATTCTGTTTCAGAAATTCAAGCTGAAGTACAATCAAAGAATCCCAGTTATTCAGTGGTTAATAATCAAGGGCAAATGCCATAGACAGTACAAAGTAGCTAAGCCCTGAGCAGCTTTCAGACACACAGGCAACTACAGAACCTCATACTAGCCAAAACTAAGTTTCCTTTTAAGGAAAGAATATGTTGAAGAAATGATTTTCTTATGGTTCATCTTGTCACAGAGAAAGAAGCAGAAAATGTTCCAAGAAGTTAGATACATTGAATGAATAAGACACTTTTGCCTATATTCAATATATCTATGTATACACTATATATATTCAATATGTGAAAGTATAGAATAAAGGAATTCTATTTATGTAGAGTATGAGTATAAATTATGGAACTCACTTTTTTTGGATTCCTAATGGTCACTCTAAAGAATCAAGGGACAGTCATTCTAAGAGTGTCAACTGAAGCTCTGCAGTAGGGAAGTGCCCAAGTGTTTGCCAGGTAGTGTGTTTGGGTAATGACTTGAAACCACACAAATAGTCTCCACTAAATTTCAACTTTCTAGATTATAATTAAAGATTCCTTACCAGGCCAGGAAAACTTTAAAGAATGTCTCTGAATGAGAGAAACCACAAGGGCAACCAACACAGCATCTGATTTCTACTTTTACCTGGATAAAAAGAAAACCCTGGGTGAAAGGCTTTGTCTATAAGACTTGATTATTAACCACACCAAATTCAGACAATATGAAGGACAATATGGGCTTATAATCTATGTTCTGTGAGTGTATGTAAAGGCAATATCCTAACTCTAAGATAGCAGAGGAGAATCTTAAAAGCATAGATGTAGATCATAATTGAGTTTCTTTATTTGGGGCTTCTATGTGGAATGTGATAGTAAGAAATATGCAACAGATTTCCTAGCTTTAATCTAATTTAAAATCCTCAGCAGCAGCCCTGAAGTCTGTGATATTATCTAACTTACTAGGTAAGAAACAGCCCACCATAGTAGCTACACCTCACCATCACCTTTGTTCTTAAGTTTTCTAGGGTCTAGAGGAAATGAAGAAAGTGCAACTTGGGACAGCAGAGGGATGGAAAAAAAAACCTTGCTTGTTTCCTTTCTCTGCATACTAATAAAGTAATTATTCTCTTCTTAGGTTTTCTGTTTAGATTTTTTTTTTGCAGTGTCTCCTTTTCCTAGTGAGAGACACTTGAGGTGAAAAAGAAAATCTCATTAAAAATTGTTTGTTTTATTGTCAAATGTGATTTAAAGTGGTGTTTCTTTATTCACTCAGCTGCTTGCTCCAATCTGAACCCTCCACCACGGTTTCCACAGCTACCTTCTGACACGTTGCTAGGTGACAGGTTGCTAGGTGATGAACAATTTTCCTCAGTAACTATTGCAGAACTACCATTGCTCTTAATTCAGAAAGGGTTTTTAGTAGCTTTGGTGACCCGTCCTTGCTAACTTTTACCTTGTTTTTCTATGGTGTATTTTTAAATAGGAAGACTCTTATCCTAGCCTCACATATTCCTTACTTTAAAATTCTTTATCAATTAAGTTTAATAAAAGCACAACATTTTATCTTGGAGAGTTGCAAAATGCAGGTGGCCTCTTTCTTTCCCTCTTTGAAATTCAAAGATGGGAATGCATATATATTTTTTTGTTGTTATTTTTTTGCCAAACATGTCAAGCTTTACGAACAGAACCAATTATTTCCTCATTTTTTTCTACTTTGTCGACAGTTCCTCGTTCCCACAAAGTACTCTTCTAGATATTTCAAAAGAAGCACATCGTAATAACCCACAGAGACATCCCAGCAGCAAATATGTTGGTAGCAAAATGCCTCTTGGCTTTCTTTACCAAAAACGCAGGAGAGTATATATGTCTCAAGCTAATCTTTTGGCAGTATTTATGTGGAGGGGGATGTAAACTTTTATTTCCCAAATTCAAATTCTTTCATTGGTGAATTGGAAATATCATGGTACATGTCACAAATTGAAGTTATAGAAAATTTTGAAGAATTAGTGAAAGCATGCATTTAAAAAATGTACAATATACCTTCAACTTAAAACCCTGCTATTTAGGGAGATAAACATATTTTCCAGTTTCTTAGATGGTGCATTACTTATGATAGTTCTTTATAAAAATTTTAGTAAAATAGGCTGTTTGTGAAGGTGCTGAGGTTTATGCTATAAAAGATAGATTTTCATCTTGGAATAGTGATCTGGAAGCATTTTGTGAGTGTGTCATGGAGATAATCTAAACTTCAGGGGTATACTTAGGTTTCCCAGATCTCAATGGTATACATTTACTATCACACGGGCTCCAGTTTCTTTTCTGGTTACCAAAATAAGCTTGTGATAAACTGCCATTTTTACTTAAACTTGTTATTATTTAAGGATTTTTTTTCTGGTCAAAACATAGTCACCCTAATTGAAGATTATTCCATTTTTATTGCTCTGAGAAATTATTTTCCATATCTCTCAGATTGGGCTTATGAATATATAATCATCTCATGTAATAATGGACATGTGATTTATAATTTCTAAGCAAACAACTTCATGCTATTAGCCAAAGTGATTGGTTCAAATATACACAGACTCAAGAAACACTCATAGGATCTACTGATAATATTTTGTTTGAGACATTTTAAAGTGTTCCGTGTTCTTGTTTAGAGTTTTAAGGTGAGAGACTTTCAATATTAATGACTTGCTAGAATCATGGGTCCAGACATGTGTGAAACCCAGACATTGTTCTAGGTATATGTTCAAGAGTCTCCTGTGTTGTTTAACATTTTGCAATCAGAGAACTAGCTATTGAAGCATTTCGTAAGATTATACATCAAAATGGGTTTCAGTTCTTCCTTGCTGTTTGTGTGCTTTTCTCAGAGCAAAGTGTTGTTGCATAGTAGACAAATATATATATACATATATATACAAATATATATACATATATATACAAATATATATACATATATATACATAGATATAATGAGGTTTTTTTATTTTAATGGATATAAACACACAGAGCAATAAGAAGAAATCCATTACTACTTCCAGGTGCCCTTGCTTTAAGCTCCTATTTATGAACTTAGAGGAAGTAGATGGATGATTCAAGGGCCAATAGCATGGTGAGCATTATTGTTACTTCTAGAATAACATATCCTGAATTCAAGTCCCAGTTCTATAATTACTAGCTATGTAGCCTCCTTAAAATTATTCTTCAGTTCATTTTCTCATTTATAAAATATCTACAATGACTTATGAGATTGATAATGAATTAAATGAAATGATAAACGCAATGTACCAGGAATACTGGGGATGGTGAGTGAACACCAGTATCTAGGGAATCATTTTATTATAATTCTCTCACTATTTAACTGTTAATTATAATTAAAGTATATAGTAATGTATAGCAAGTATAATATAAAGTCAAACAAAAATATTGGTTAATACTTTAATAGTTGGAATTATCTCTCTTGTACAACCTAACAAACTTTGCTCATTAGAAACTTCCACATAGTCCATTTATCTCAAAGCTTTGGTTCTTTTGTTTGTTTGTTTGTTTTTTGTTTTTTGTTTTTCGAGACAGGGTTTCTCTTTGTAGCCCTGGCTGTCCTGGAACTCACTCTGTAGACCAGTATGGCCTCAAACTCAGAAATCGCCTGCCTCTACCTCACAAGTGCTGGGATTAAAGGTGTGTGCCACCACTGCCCAGCTTGGTTCTTATTATATAGCATTATGGTTTTAAATATTAGGGATCAAGTTCATAATAAGTTGGTAAAAATTAAAATGTGACAATTTCCCTTGTGTAATGAAAAATCGAAAAGTGACAGAAAACAAATCAGGATCAAATACTTATAATTTGACAAAATATGTATGGGTTCCTTTTCCAGACCCTGAAGATCATACCAACCTTGGCCACTTGTGATTTTGAGTTGAAACTTTGTAAAATTGAGAAGGTTCCTGTAGTTATATGAAGGCACTCCTGATATAGGAAGAATGGTGGCACAGAGGAATAATGAATAAGCCTATTATACATGAAGAACAGACAACCAATAAAAGCAAAGGGTCAAAAGGCAGGGGAAAGCTATTAGAACATAAATGGATGGTTTGTTGTTGAGATTCTTACTGTCTTAGCTTTATAAGGTATATCAGAATTCACTGAAAAGTCATTTTTAATATGAAAAATGGTAACTCTGGACTGTGGATGGAGCTCAGGAGTAGAATGTATACACACACACACACACATATATATACATGTGTGTGTATATATATATACACACATATATGTATGTGTATATACATATATGTGTGTTTGTATATATATGTATATATATGCATGTATGTATATGTGGGTATATATGTATGTATATGTGTGTATATGTATATACGCATATATATGCATATATATATATGCATATAACACACACACATGCTCCTGAGCTTAAACAGAAGATTCAAAAAATGGAAAAAAAATATATCATTCAGGTAGATTATTGCCCAAAAGTGCTAAAATTAGATAAAGCATATCCCCCAATAGACTTGTTAAATAAAAGTGAATTCATCATGAAATATTGAGGAAGAAAATATGAATGGATGGATTAATGATTTAAATACAAGGTAGAAAGTACTAGCTATAATGTTACAAAGGATCTGGAAAAGACAATAAGCTGCCTCATGTTTGTTTATTTACTAGCTGCAGCTCACAAATGAACAAATAGCATCATTTACTGAAATAAGAATATTTGACTTCAAGGAAGACTAGCTTAAATTTCTGGACAAGAAGTTAATAAGCTCCCTTTAAAATAGAACAAATATTTAAAATAATAACCAACAAAAATATATTTCAAGGAATCATGAGGAATTTTAAAGCAAGTTTTTAATTCTCAAAATCAAATAAAATACCAAAGTAAAACAAAACTATAAAAATAAACTAAATAGAATAGAAAATTATAACCAAGAAGAATCAATAGATAACAAAACAGTGCGCTTTAAATTAATAGGAAATTTACACATCTGAGTAAACTCAATGCAGACATCTATGTTCAAACCCATAGAAGGACCTACAGTAAAGAACACTCACCACAAGTAACAAATACACCCACAGATGAGCAGCCTTTATGTTAGAAAGATGGTATATTTATCCTAAGTTGTCAGTTTTGTTTTGCTTAGAAAGTATGCATTCTATAAAATTAATTAAACTACCCCTTTTAGCAATTCAGTTACTCTCTCTGGCTGTCTGGAAATAATCAAGACTAACGTTGTTGAAGAACCTGCCCTTGGAGTGTGATTATGTTGAATATAAGAAGACAGAGAGAGAGAGAGAGA
>JADRCC010166139.1:0-11657 GCA_019843855.1 Hylomyscus alleni | reverse complement strand
CCAAATCCCTAGTTTTAGAGCTTGATCCAAGCAAGGATTGCCTAGTGGACATCGCTATGGCAGTTACGCAGCCGTCATACTATTGCTGCAGTGTGAAGACCTGTTTCCTGAAGTCCGATGTCCTTCTAGGCTCACACATAATTCCAGGGCAGCTATGCACGACCTGAGTCAAGACTGCAGGTCAGAGTTCTCTCAAGTTCCCCAATCGGATACAGCTCCCCTTTTTTGGGCTAGGAAGAGCCAGGTGGATTTTGCTGTTTCCTAAAGTGGGAGCCTCCTGAGGAGGCTTCTTGAGGATTGCACTACCTGCAAAGGCCTCTGTGGTCTGGGAGGCAGACTCTGCTGGGACCCGACAACGTAGAGAAGTCTACCGGTGGGCACTGGAGTTGGCACCAGCAGGCTGCTCCGCCAAGTATGCCCCGAAATCGATCGCAGAGTGTTCTGTAGACACTTGGAGCAGTTCCATGTTTTTTATATTTTTTCTGTAAACAAATTTACACTATATCAATAAGAAAGGCATAAGACACTCTCAACAACTTCATCTCTAAGGGTCCAAATCCCAGGGAATCCAGTTAGTGACCGAGGCTTGAGACCACCCCTCCCATTGGAGGCTTTGAGCCTGCTCTCTCCAAACAAGAAACAACTCTTGAGGACTCGGGAATGACTTTGTGAGTTGGCTGTGACACCCATTCTTCAGGAATCTGGCAAGCTGTTGTGTCTCAAATGGCTTCCCCAGGACACCAGCTCCAGTTCATTACTGATCGATTCACACTTGACACAGACGTCTAGCAGTAATACAATCCTGTGATTCATGAAAAAAGACTGGAAACTGTTGGCTTTCGTATTAGGTTGTGTGTTGATTGTTAATTCCGTTAAAATTGCTTGGAAAACTTCAGTAGAGAGCTGCAAGACTCCTCGAAACCACTCACCAGTTGCTCACCAATTACAGTCCAGACCCGGGGCAGGGGGTGGGTCCTCACTCCTCAACTTGGTATGAACATTTCAATCCACCACAGTGGAGGCATAAGGGACTTAGACCTCCAAGGTTAAAGAGAATTTTATGCTCAGATAACATTATTTATAATGCTAAAGCTTTCTGTATTAAAAAATCGATGGTAAGATCTTGCCAAGGATTTTCCAGCTTCCTATTTATGAAGCTGGAACCATTCTTCAGATGGGACAGTCACCCTCATACAGAATTAGTGTAAATCACAAAACACCTAGAACTGGAGGCGTTGTGATATAAGGCGTCAGAGTCTAAGATGGGCTTTCTGTCTGTGGAGACCCACATAAGGCTTGAGTGTTGTGGATTCTATGCAATGCAGGATCGCTAGACCGCTGTTCTGTCCATGGCACACAATATCACATCTGTTCTGAGGTGATGGTGATGAGGTATTAGGGGATGCTCTGTTGATCTCTCACTCAGAAAAACTACAAATGTCAGTACAAGAACTGACACAACTTTGCCTTAAAGAGCACCAGACTGGGATTGGTCGTATTGTGTTCATAAGGAAGACTTAGAGTGTTCACTGATGTTGATGATTTTAATATTTCTGAAGGCCATCCATCACTGTGGCCTGGGTATGTACTGAAAGCCAAACTTTTAAATTTTGGGTTTTTTTTAAACAAAGAAATATTTTAAATAAATCCTATTTCAACACACACAAAAAGATGATTTCTGATGTACTCAAGGTATTTTTTATCATGAAATCTATTCTCTGATATTTCTTACAATGAATGCAGGTAGATTATTAATAATGAAAAAGATGTTGCCATGATGTAGATTGTTGATAAGTTTATGTTGACTCTATGGTAGTAAATGATGTTGTGTCCTGTGCATTAAGTCATTGTTGCCTATTTGTTTTGTGTCAGAATAAGTAGAACAGATAAAT
Organism: Hylomyscus alleni; assembly: GCA_019843855.1. Lineage (NCBI taxonomy): Eukaryota > Metazoa > Chordata > Mammalia > Rodentia > Muridae > Hylomyscus > Hylomyscus alleni. The sequence continues at coordinate 9,765 of JADRCC010166139.1, read as the reverse complement.
GACACATGAGATTACTGAGTTTAAAAAGGAGAAGACTGACTGCATTTTAAAACAACTATTCCACAAAATCACTGTAATTTTGAATAATAGAGGTTATAATGACATTCACAATATTGTCATTTGACTGAGTATAGACTGCAAATCCATATGGACAGAGGACATTTAAGGGAGCATGTGTTAGAATCTCTTTCTATGGTCTAAATGAATTTAATCATGCAAAACAAAAGTCACTTCTGATCCTATCCACTGTATCAGAACCTCCTTATATGATAGAAGGCTTCCCCTTTAGATACATATTTGAAATGGTAAGGCTGAAATGCTGACTTCCCTCACTGATTTGGACAGGTGTACCTGAACTGTGAACATCCAGTCGGGACTAAACTGCTTTTCCTTGAAATATGGAATTGAGGAAACAGGGCCATAAGAAGCAGTTTTAATCTTGATTCTTTTTTCCTTTTTTCAGTCTTTCTATAAGATGGAGGCAGTCTGGCAGAAAGTTTGGACTGTGATAGAACTAAAACTGACAAAGGCAGAGAAAGTTATTTTGTAACATTTCATAGCTAAGAGAAAACAGAAACAAAAGCAATCTATGAACTCACACATTCTATCTTAAGCTAAATTTAGTTGATGTGATCACTAACGCCATTCATTCCCCTGAATATATAAAAATATATTATACTTACTGATATACAACCACATTTAAACACGATAGTCAAGTGAAAACATGCATGGATTATGCATCCCCAGGGAAATGTTACATGAAAACATTTGGTTACTTTACGTTTTTAAAAAGTGATTCCTTTTTCTTCATCTAGAAAGGCAGAAAGGGAAGCAGGTCTCTAGAAATTCTTATTTTCCTAAATCCATAAATATTCAGTTCTTGAACCACACTTTTCAAGCTATCAGTTTCAAATATTCTAGGGCCGGGGCAGGGGCTTTTTTTCCAATATTTCCTTAATGAAAAATGCTTCATTGATCACAATAGAAGTACTATCTTCATCTCACTAAGTAGATTTAAATTTGTCACTTTTTGCTATTTTTCAGAAAAGGACAGAGAAAATAAATAAAGGACAGCAAAAAGGGCATCCTAAATACAGGTACGAAGCAATCACACAGCTCTGAGATGGGGCAGTGTCCAAAAGGATGGGAATCATGAGACATGGGGGCCAAGGCAACACATAGCTCTGATGTGGGGACGCTGTCTCTATGGAACATTATCCTGAGACATAAGGGCTCAGGAGCCACAGCTCTCAAGAGGCACAGTTTTTCAGTGGAAAGGTATCCTGAGACACAGGGAGCATGAACCATATAGTTCTGAGGTGGGACAGTGTCTTAATGGAAGGATATCCTGATACAAGCAAACCCAGAAACTACACAACTTTGTGGTGAGACAGTAACTCAAGAGAAGGACATGCTGAGACATAGGAACCCAGAAACTACACAGCTTTTAGGTGGGACAGTGTCCCAAAGGAAAGTTATGCTGAGGCATGGGCATCCAAGAACCACACAGCTTTGAAGTAGGATAGTGTCCCAATGGAAGTGCATTTTGACACAAGGAGCCCCCAAAAGCACACAGCTCTTAAGTAGAACAGTGAATGTCTCACTGGAAGGACATTTGAGACAAAGGAGTCCAGAAACCACAGAGCTCTGGTGTGGGACAGTGTTCCTATGTAAGAGTATCCCCAGACAGAGGAGCACAGGAACCTTACTGCTTTGAGAGGAAGCCTCCTTACCAGAGGTTTTGCAGCTTCAAAACCTCAGAAGGGTATCCCCGCCTGAGCTGAGAATTTAGGAGCCTAAGCCCCATTTTTTTTTTGTTTCCCCTTCGTTTCTTGTCTTCTTTCAATAAGAGAGTCAAATATCATGAAAGAGAATTATTGGAGGATCCAGGGAGAGCAGGGACAAAAGCAGGGATGGCTGCCCTTTGCTCCTGGAAGAGAGCAGACAGCAAGGAATTGGAGAAAGGGCAGTGCTTTGTGTTTGTTTGTTTGTTTGTTTGTTTTTGTTTTTTGAGACAGGGTTTCTCTGTGTAGCCCTGGCTGTCCTGGAACTCACTCTGTAGACCAGGCTGGCCTCCCAAGTGCTGGGATTAAAGGTGTGTGCCACCACCTCCTGGCTAGGGCAGTGCTTATGTAGGGGATCTTGGAGGGTGGAACTTGCTAAGATGAAGATTTCCCTTCCCTGGGGCCTCAAGTCTCTCCAGAATTAGGCACATCTTCTCCCACTGAGGTCAAACCAAGCAGTCCTCTGCTACATATGTGCCAAGGGCTAGGACCAGTCCATATATGATGCCTGGTTGGTGGTTCAGTCTCTGGGAGATCCCAAAGTTAGAGACTGCTGGTCTTCTTATGGTGTCACCCTGGCCTTCAGCTCCTTCAATCTTTTCCCTAATTCAACAATAGGTGTTCCCAACAATGGTCCAATTGTTGGGTGTTGTAAGTTTCTGCATCTATCTCAGTCAACTGCTGGTAGGGCCTCTCAGAGGAAAGCCATGCTAGACTTCTGTTTATAAGCACATCATGGCATCAATTATAGTGTCAAGCCTTGGTGCTCTCCCTCCATAAGATGGATTCCAAGTTGGGTCAGTTACTGGACAGCATTTACTTCAGTCTCTTCTTCATTTTTTTTCCTGCAGTTCTTTTAGACAGGAACAATCCTGGGTCAGAAATTTTGACTGTAGGTTGGTAACTGTGCCCCTCCACCTGGGACTCTGTCTATCTACTGGAGGTGGACTCTTTGAGTTCCTTCTCTCCACTGTTAGACTTGTTGGCTAAAGTCACTCACATTGAGTCCAGGGATTAATCTCACCTCCAAGGTCTCTGATACTTTCTAAACAATCCCCCCATCTCCCACCCCCCAGAAGTTGCATATTTCCATTCATTCTCCTAGTCCTCTGGGCTTCTCTCCTGCACACCACACACCAATACCTGATCCTGTTCCCCCTTCACTCCCCTTTGCCTCTCCCACCCAGGACCTTTCCTCCTTCCCTCTGCCTCCCATGATTATTTTGTTCCCCCTTCTAAGTGAGATTGAAACATCCTCACTTGAGTATCCCTTCTTGTTAAACATATTACAGTCTGATTGGGCACAAACTCTGCTGTAGGTGCCCGCACCTACATAATTTAAATAACTGTGGGTCTTCTGAGTAGAGGAGTTAATAATATAGCTAGCCATCATAAAATCTATAATATTACCTACTGAAATCTAATCCCAATACCTCATATCAATACCTGATCCCAAGGACAGGTGAAAAATTAGGCCAGACGAAAACAACCTACAGCCAGAACATCCTTTAATGGAAAAAAGAGAGAGTCCCCCAGGTACAAGGGTTCAAATAGAAAGGGCAAACCCCTCCCACAAGTCTGTGAGCAACTGAGCCAATCAGAAGTCTCTGGAGTCTGTTGAGGTGGGACTTCCAGCAGGAGAGGCATGCAGCATGCCTCGGGTCACGTAGGCCTGCTAGCAGAAAAGGGGGAAAAGACCACACTCTGCAGTCAGTCCTACAACACCCAGAGGAAACTCCACTCCCAGGCGCTCTAATATGTCCAGGATCAGAGGTGAGGAGGACACAACATCTGCCCCAACACTGGGAGTAACTGGGAGCAGTGGGACCAGGCACACAGGAACTCTGCCAGCCCAGTGGCTCAGGTTCCTTCTGGTCTGTCAGGGCCAACAGGTGCCCTGAGAAGACATTGGAGCAGCTCCAAAGCCAGTCCCACAACACCCATAGGAAGCTCCACTCCCAGGCACTCTAACATGCCCAGGATCAGAAGAGAGGAGAACCCAACATCTGTCCCAACACCAGGAGTAACTGAGACCAGCTGGACCAGGCACTCATAAACTCCACCAGCCATCTTAATACACACACCATTTCTTAAATCAATGTAACCTGTTCTCTGTGGGCTGAGAATAAAGTCACTCACTCAAGTCAAACAGCTTAGACCATAGCAGGAAGTCTGTATCCAAAAATCGTGCCTACAATTCATTCCTTGGCACAGCAGAACTATCAACTCTCAGCTTATCTACAATGGAGGTAAAATCCTTTGGTGATGTGAGGGTCATTGAAGTACAGCCTTATTACAATGAACTCCAATGTCTAAAAATTGTTCTTATTTTGGACTTGTACCATAGTAAGAGCCAAGATTTTAAGCTCTACTAAATACAAAACAAACAACAAAAAAGACTTTATATATTTATGTTCATTTAAGAAAATACTGGTAGTGATGTAGTATTTTGAAATATACAGTTAATATGTTTTGAGTTATTTAAAATTTATATTGAGAAAAACATATATTTTCAGTATTGCTGTAGACAAGCATCTACATAAGACTGTTCAATTGATTGTTTTATATCAAACAACTTTTATAATATTCATTTTTATCGTTATAATATTTTATAAATTTTAAAGAATATTACAAAAAAGATATTGTAGGTATTGAAGGGGGTCTCTGGGAGAAGTTGGGGTACAAAAGGGAAACAAGAATGTGATGCAATTCTATTTACTTAAAATACACTTTTAAATGTTAACAAATTCAGATAAATTGAAATCAGTAACTTTTCTCATTATAATGCAATAAAAGTTAAAAAAAAAAGTTACAGTCTGTGGTCTGTGTCCTGAATATTCTGTACTATTTGGCTAATGTCCACTTATCAGTGAGTACATACCATGGATGTCCCTTCATGTATGGGTTACCTAACTCCAGATGATATTTTCTAGTTCCATCCATTTGCCTACAAATTCATAATGTACTCATTTTTAATAGCTGAATAATATTCCACTGTGTAAATGAACCACATTTTCTGTATCCATTCTTTAGTGGAGGGGCATCTGGATTGATTCCAGCTTTTGGCTATTACAAATAAGGCTGCTATGCACATAGTGTAACATGTGTCCTTCTGGTGTGGTGGAGTATCTTTTGAGTATATTCCCTGTAGTGGTATAGCTGGGTCTTCAAGTAGAATTATTTCCAATTTTCTGAGGAACTTCCAGAGCGGCTGTACCAGTTTCCAATCCCACCAGGAATGGAGGAGTGTTCTTCTTTTTCCACATCCTCTCAAACAAGTGCTGTCACCTGTGGTTTTGATCTTAGCCATTCTGATTAGTGTAAGGTAGAATCTCAGGGTTTTAAAATTTGCATTTCGCTGATGACTAAGAAAGCTGAACTTTAAGTGTTTCTCAGCCATTCAAGATTTCTCTGTTGAGAATTCTCTGTTTAGTGCTATAGCCCATTTTTAACTGAATTGTTTGTTTTTGGAGTCTAACTTCTTGAGTTCATTAAATAGTTTAGATACTAGCCCTCTGTCAGATGTAGGGTGAATTAAAATCTTTCCTAATCTGTAAGTTGCCTATTGTCTGCATCTTTTGCTTATAGAAGCTTTTCAGTTTCATGAGATCCCATTTGTCAGTTGTTGATCTTAGAGCCTGGGCCACTGGTGTTCTGTTTAGGAATTTTCCCCTGTGCCAATGTGTTTGAGGCTCTTTCCATTTTATCTTCTACTCGATTCAGTATATCTGGTTTTATGTTGAGGTTCTTTGTTTGTTTGTTTGTTTGTTTTGGTTTTTCGAGACAGGTTTTCTCTGTGTAGTCCTGGCAGTCCTGGAACTCACTCTGTAGACCAGGCTGGCCTCGAACTCAGAAATCTGCCTGCCTCTGCCTCCCAAGTGCTGGGATTAAAAGCGTGTGCTACCACCGCCCGGCTTATGTTGAGGTTCTTGATCCACTTGGACCTGAGCTTTGTGCAAGATGATAATTATGGATCTATTTCCATTCTTCTACATGCAGACATCCAATTAGACCAGCATCATTTGTTAAAGATGCATTCTTTTTTTCCCATATGTTTTTGGATTCTTTGACAAAGATCAAATGACCATAGGTGTGTGGTTTCATTTTTGGGTCTCCAGTTCTATTCCATTGCCTGTCTCTGTACCAATACCATGCAGCTTTAATCACTATTGCTCTGTAGTAGAGTTTGAAGTCAGGGATGTTGATTCCCTCTGATAGGCCTGCCTTTATAGGTTACTTGACCTTTTTCCCTTGCTGCTTTTAATATTCTTTCTTTGTTTAGTGCATTTGGTGTTTTGATTATTATGTGACGGGAGGAACTGCTTTTCTGGTCCAATCTACTTGGAGTTCTGTAGGCTTCTTGAATGTTTATGGGCATCTCTTTTTTTAGGTTAGGGAAGTTTTCTTCGATAATTTTGTTGAAGATATTTACTGGCCCTTTGAGTTGGGAATCTCCACTCTCTTCTATTATCTCTTCTGTTATCCTTAGGTTTCATCTTCTCATTGGGTCCTGGATTTCCTGGATGTTTTGGGTTAGGAGCCTTTTTGCTTTTCGAGTTTTCTTTGTTGTGTCAATGTTTTCTATGATGTCTTCTACCCCTGAGATTCTCTCTTCTATCTCTTGTATTCCGTTGGTGATGCTTGCATCTATGACTTCTGATCTCTTTCCTAGGTTTTGTATCTCCATGGTTGTCTCCCACTGTGATTTCTTTATTGTTTCGATTACCATTTTTAGATCCTGGTTGGTTTTGTTCATTTCCATTGCCTGTTTGATTGTGTTTTCCTGTAATTCTTTAAGGGAATTTTGTGTTTCCTCTTGAAGGGCTTCTAGCTGTTTACCTGTGTTCTCCTGTATTTCTTTGAGGAAGTTATTTATGTCCTTCTTAAAGTCCTTTACCATCATCATGAGAAATGATTTTAGATCTGAATCTTGCTTTTCCAGTGTGATGGTGTATTCAGGACTTGTTATGGTGGAAGAATTGGATTCTGATGATGCCAAGTAACCTTGGTTTGTGTTGCTTATTTTCTTACACTTGCCTCCTGCCATCTCATTATCTCTAGTGCTACCTGCCCTCCCTATATCTGCCTGGAGCCTTCCTGTGATCCTGATTGTGTCAGAACTCCTCAGAGTCCAGCTGTCTCTGTGATCCTGTAATTCTGGGATCCTGGGATCCTGAGATCCTGGGTGTGTCAGAGCTCCTGAGTGTCAAGCTGCCTCTGGGATCTTGAGATCTTGGTGTAACCAAGCTCCAGTATCCTGAGATCTGGGGATCCTACGGACCTGGGTGTGTTAGAGTGCCTGGGAGTGGAGCTTTTTCTGGGTGTTGTGGGACTGACTATGGAGTTAGTGCCCAATGTCTGTTCAGGGCTCAGACCAGAAGGAACCTGCACCATTGGTTGGGTGGAGTTCCTCTTTGCCTGGGTCCTGCTGGTCCCAGTTACTCCTGGTGTTGGGTCAAATGTTGTGTCCTCCTCACCTATGATCCCATGATTCTGGGCGTGTTAGAGCACCTGGAAGTGAGTGGATCTTCCTCTGGGTGTTTTGGGACTGGCTGGGGAGTTCATGCTCAAGGTCTGCTCAGGGCACTGGCCTGGACCAAAAAGCCTGAAATTCTTTTTCTGTCTTACGTCTTTGTGTGGTTTAGGTATCAGAGTAACTGTGGCTTCATAGGATGATATAGGTAGGGTCCTTCTGTCTCTATTTTGTGGAATAGTTTAAGGAATATTGATATTAGCTCTTCTTTGAAAGTCTTATAGAATTCTGCACTAAGACAATCTGGCCCTGATCTTACTTAGGTTGAAAGGTTTTAAATGTCTACTTCTATTTCCTTGGGGGTTATATAACTATTTAAATATTTTATCTGATCTTGATTTAACTGTGGTACATAGTATCAGTCTGGAAAATCATCCATTTCATTTAAATTTTCCAGTTTTGTTGAATATAGACTTTTGTAGTAGGACCTGATTTTTTTTTTAATTTCCTCAATTTCTGTTGTTGTATCTCCCTTTTGATCTCTGATTTTGTTAATTTGGATACCGTCTCTGTGCCCTCTGGTTAGTCTGGCTGAGGGTCTATCTACCTTGTTGATTTTCTCAAAGAACCAGCTCTTGGTTTTGTTGATTCTTTATATCTTTCCCTTTGTTTCTATGTGTTTAGTTTCAGCCCTGAGTTTGACTATTTCCTGCCCACTGCTCCTCTTAGGTATGTTTGCTTCTTTTTGATCTAGGATTTTCAGGTGTGCTGTTAAATTGCTACTGTAAGATCTCTCCAAATTTTTTTACTCGGGCACTTAGTACTATGAGTTTTCCTCTTAGCACTGCTTTCATTGTGTTGCATAAGTTTGGGCATGCCATGCCTTCATTTCCATAGAATTCTATAAAGTCTTCAATTTATTTCTTTATTCACTGACAAATTTATCATTGAGTAGAGAATTATTCAGTTTCCACAAGAATGTGGGTTTTTCTTGGTTTATGTTGCTATTGAAGTCCAGCCTTAGTTTATGGTGATCTGGTAGAATGCATGGGATTATTTCAATCTTCTTGTATCTGTTGAGGTCTGTTTTGTTACCAATTATATGGTCAATTTTGGAGACGATTCCATGAAGTGCTGAGAATAAGGCATATTTTCTTGTTTAGGGGTGAAATGTTCTGAAAATATCTGTTAAATCCATTTAGTTCATAACTTCTATTAGTTTCACTGTGTCTCTGTATATTTTTTGTTTCAGTGACCTGTGCTTTGGTGAGAGTTGGGTGTTGAAGTCTCCCACTATTATTGTGTGTAGTTCAGTGTGTGCTTTGAGCTTTAGTAAAGTTTCTTTTAGGAATGTAGATGTCCTTGCATTTAGGGCATAGATGTTCAGACCCAGAGCATCATCCTGATAGATTATTCCTTTGGTGAATATGAAGTGTCCTTCCCCATCTTTTTTGATAACTACTGGTTGAAAGTTTATTTTATTGAATGTTAGAATGACTACCCCAGTTTGTTTCTTGGGACCATTTGCTTGGAAGACTTTTTTTTTCCTAGCCTTTTGCTCTGAGGAAGTAGTGTCTGTCTTTGTCATTGAAATGTGTCTCTTGGTATGCAGCAAAATAATGGATCCTTTTTATGAATCCAGTCTGTTAGCCTGTTACTTTCTATTGGAGAATTGAGTCCATTGATTCTTAGAGATATTAAAAACCAACAATTCTTAGTTCTTCTTCTTTTTGTTTGGAGGTGGTATTATGTGTGTGTGATTCTCTTCTTTTGGATTTGTTGTGAAATATTTAATTTCTTGTTTGTTTTCTTGTGTATAGTGACCTTCTTTGTGTTGGAGTATTCCTTCCAATATCCTCTGTGGTGCTGGATTAGTAGAAAGATACTGTTTAAGTTTGGTATCTTTGGTAAGTTTGGTATCATTTCTTTGTCATGGAATATCTTGGTTTCTCCATCTATGGTGATTGAGGGTTTTGCTGGATGTTGTAGCCTAGGCTGGCATTTTTGTTCTCTTTGGGTCTGCTTCTGTTCAAAGTCTCTCAGTTATTATTCCAGCATCATAGTTTTTTTCTAAAAGGTTTAGTTTATTTTATGTATGTGAGTACATACACAGTAGCTGTACAGATGGTTGTGAGCCTTCATGTGGTTGTTGGGGATTGAAGTTTTAGGACCTCTGCTTGCTCTGGTCAACCCCACTCGCTCAGTTCCTGGTTGCTCTGGCTCAAAGATTTATTTATTATTATACATAAGTACACTGTAGCTGACTTCAGAAACACCAGAACAGGGTGTTAGGTCTCATTACAGGTGGTTGTGAGCCACCATGTGGTTGCTGGGATTTGAACTCAGGGCCTTCTGAAGAGCAGTCAGTGCTCTTACCTGCTGAGCCATCTTGCCAGCCCCAGCATCATAGTTTTAGCTGGGCTCCCACAGGTAAGTTCTTTTAGATAATGTAAACATTAAATTTAATAATGAATGGGATACAAACAAAACTAAAAGTCTATATGCTAA
>JADRCC010166133.1:0-11995 GCA_019843855.1 Hylomyscus alleni | reverse complement strand
GTGTGTGTGTGTGTGTGTGTGTGTGTGTGTGTGTGTGTGTGTGTGTTAATGAGTCTTACCAAAGCCCAAACTCTCAATTAACTCATCTGATGGTGTTTTCACTAAGCATGCTTAGGCATAAGAAGAAAATTAGATATTTTTCACATATACTAAGTTTCTCTAATTCTTTGTCATAGTTCTAGTCAGTGGTTCTCATCCTGTGGGTCTCAACTGCCCTTTCCCAGTGGTCGTCTATCAGATATCCTACATGTCAGGCCTATACATTACAATTTATAATAGTAGCAAAATTTACAGTTATGACGTAGCAACAAAGAATAACTATGGTTGGGGTCATCACAACATGAGAAACTATGCTAAAGGATCTTAGCATTAGGGAGGTTGAGAACCACTATCTGAATCAACTATTTTTATTTTGGAATAAAAAATGGGGTTTTTAAAATGACATCCGAAAGTAATGTAATGACAACAAAGCTTAGTTTTTAACTTGAGTCATGAACAAACCTGTGGTTGAGTGATTTTATGCTCTGTGTCTCCATGGCTTCTCTGTTGCCTTCTACATTCCTGTCTGAAATTGAGATCTGAATTTAATAACTTTTGTTTCACAAGGTTTATATAAAGAGTAACTTCAGTAGCTATGCAATTCATTTAGTAACATAGTGGAAACAAAATTCACTAACTTGAAAGGCTCCAGAAAGTATTTCTTTCTGCCCTAATTGTGCCTTCAAAACATAAACCTATAAATTATGCATTTGAAGGAAAACATATTTTAAAGCTTAGTTGTCAAGATTATATTCTAAACTAAATATATTGATGAAATAAACACTTTTTTAAAATGTAAAATCGTCTGCCAGGTAAATTTACAAAGATCACCTTGCTCATGAATTATGACTGATTACAATAGCTCCCCAAAAAGTTATCCATAAAAAGATCTAAGACATAAACTGCTTGTTGAAATTCTACATAAAAGTGTTTCAAATTTTCAAAGCCCTGTTGGGACTCATCAAACCATCCTCAAGAGGGAAGACATAACGAGGATCCTCAGAGCCCAATGATTTCTGCCCTTCTGGCTTCTCCACTTTCATTCTTCCCCAAGGTGAGCAACCAAAGCCTTCCTCTTCCCCAAGATGAACCATGGAATCAGAGAAAGAGCACTTTGCTCAGAGACAATCAAACTGAAAACAGGGTTCTCATATTTTACTGATGTATTTATAAAAGATGTTCACAAAGAAAGTCCATAACTTGCTTTGATTAGAAGCCATGAGAACTTCACTCAAAAAGGGCTCTGCCTCACACCAGTGATAATGGAAAGAACTCAAAGGAAATAAGAAGTACCTGACAGATGGAACTTGCTGGATTATACCCTTAATCTATTAAAGTGAGGTCTGCCCCTTTTAGTTCAATCACATTTCTGCACAGCTATCCATTCATAATTAAACCTAAGCACAGCATTTAAGTAGAAGATCAGAGATCCAAAAACAAAATTCAAAGAACCACTCCAAATTCAAATTTTTCCATATAGTAAGGTAATAGATGTTTTAAAATGCAATAATTGAAAGCAAGTTTAACCTGTTTTTTGCTTTTTTGTTTGTTTGTTATGTTTTTGTTTGTTTTGTTTTGTTTGTTTGTTTGTTCATTTGTTTTTTGGTTTGTTTGGTTTTGGTTTTTGGTTTTTCGAGACAGGGTTTCTCTGTATAGCCCTGGCTGTCATGGAACTCACTCTGTAGACCAGGCTGCCCTTGACACTCAGAAATCTACCTGCCTCTGCCTCCCAAGTGCTTGGATTAAAGGCAGGCGCCACCACTGCCCGACCATTTTAACCTATTTTAATGTTAATACCTAAAGGCAACTTTGTAGGTCATTCAGTCAAAATAATATATAAAAAAATAAAATGAAGTTAAAACCTGAGATTTTAGCACTCTTGCAAAAGAATCAATATTTTATTAAATTCATTTTTAAATTTTCATATATTTATGCTATATTTACATAAGCTCTCCTCTCCCTCTCTTGGTCTAATACTCCTGTGCTCCTCATCTGCTCAATTTTATGGACTTCCTTTCATTAATGATGATGATTATTATTATTGTTGCAGTAGTATTTTTAATTATATTGTTACATAATTCTTAATTATAATTATACATTATATTATTTCTGATTTTTTGAGATACAGAATTTGCATAAATATGGAAAATCCCATATTTACATTTTACTCTAGTTTTGTGACATTTTGTGACACTACAGAAATACAGTGATCGGAGCACATAAAGAAGAACAGTAAATTTTTGCTAATAGTTTATCATCTAAATACTTATGGTAAACTTGTGAAAGGAAGTTTATTTGAAGAAATGAAAATGAAATCAGTAGTCTTAGCCAAAACAAAAGGTGAAGGAACAAATGAGCCATGAGAACAAATTTTGATAAGCCAAAGACGACAGATGACAGAAGAATGAGCTATCTCCATAATGTGAAGGAGGGGTGTGGGGGACCGGGAATGAGGGACACCATGGTAGAATTTCAGTGATACATTACAATCACTGTGTTCTTTGGAAAATATTCTGGGATCCCTGATGTTTTGTCAAGGCTTAGAAAGGATCTCACATCTTTCAAAGAAAAGTGTGTGGTTTCCTTCCCCCGGCTCATAGATTCATATATTGAGGTAGTAAGTGCATAATGGAGGATATAGCAACACTTCAGAGTTCTGTGCTTATCTGTTGTCATTCCTCTGGTGCAGGTGACATGCCAGGCTATCCTATAAGCATTCATCTTTTTCTTTTCAAAAACAAATAATAACAGGAAGTGAAAAGGCTAAGACTTTTAGAAGCTATATATGTACTTCCCTTGGGTACTTATGAAGTGCACAGAATCTCATGGTATCAATAATAAGGCTTCTTTTTCCTGTCAATAACTAAACCTTTTGTAATTGCACGAATCTTGGTTTCTTTTCCACAAAATGAAAGTAAAGTCTACCCTGCATGTATCATGGAGCTAGGTTCTGAATATAAAATAGCATCTATGAATGGCAGTATTTATACATTTATACATTAACAAGCTTAAAGAATTGTTGTGCATTCTTTTTTCATATAAATCCATTCTTTTTTAATAATTTTAACTTTTTATCCACTTTATATCCTGATTACAGCCTCCTCCTCTCCTCTCTTCCTAGTCGCACCATTGCACATCCCTTCCCCCATGACTCCCATCCCTTCTCCTTAGAGAAAGGGGAAACCCCAGAGCATCCCCTCATCCACCCTGGGCCATCTAGACCTAACAGATCTATGAATATACTCCACAACTAAAGTCCAACAAGGCAGTCCAGGTAGCAGGGGGAAGGGATACAATGGCAGGAAACAGAGACAGAGACAGCCCCCACTCCACTTGTGGGGGACCCACATGAACACAAACTGCACATTTGCTACAAAATGTATAAGGTATCTAGGTCCAGCTCCTGCATGATTACTGGTTGGTGACCCAGGCTATGTGAGCCCAAATGTTCTAGGTTAGTTGACTTTGTGGATCTTCTTGTGGTGTCCTTGACCCCTCCAGTTTGTTCATTTCTATCTTCCACTCTTCCACAAGATTCCTGGGCTCCAACTAATGTTTGGCTATGGGTCTCTGCATCTGTCTTCACCTGTTGTTGGATGAAGCCTCTTAGGAGACAGTTATTCTAAGTTCCTGTCTGCAAGCTTAGTAGAGTATCATTAATAGGGTCAGGGGCTGTCTCTCTCACACGAACTGGATCTCAAGTTTGGACAGTGATTGGTTGGCTCTTCCCTCAAGCTCTGTTGGGTTGCAGGTTTTGTGAGTGAACTGATGTCTGCCTTTCTATTCTGGAAGTCCTACTTGGATACAGGAGGCCATTTCAGTCTCTGTATCCCCTTTGGTAGGAATCTTAGATTGGAGTACCACCATAGACTGCCTGTATCCTCTCCCATCCCAGTCCTTCAGCTAGTCACAAGTGAGGCCTCCCCCTCTCCCTCACCCCACCCCTGGTGATTTCCATTCTCCTTCTCAGGACTCTTTCACGCTTCTTCTCCCAACACCTGATCACCATCCGTTCCCCTCCTCTCCTCTCCTACCCAACTTCCTCTGATGACTATTTAGTTTCACCTTCTGAGTAAGGTTTATACATTTTGCTTTTGAGACCTGTTTTTGGGCTGTTTCTTTGGTTCTGTAGATTGTAACGAGGTTGTCCTATACTTTATAGCTAATGTCCACTTATATACGAGTACATACTATTTGGATCTTTCTGACTCTTGTTTACCTCACTCAGGATGATATTTTCAAGTTCCATCCATTCATCTGCAAAATTCATCATGTCTGTTTTTCATAGCTGAATAGTATTCCATTGTGAAATTTACCACAGTTTCTTTATCCATTCTTCACTTGAGGAATATCTAGGTTGCTTCAGTTTCAGGCGATGACGAATAAAGCGGCTATGAATGTACTTGAGCAAGTGTTCCTTTGGTACAGTGAGGCATCTTTTGGGTGTATGCCCAGGAACAGTATATCTGGGTCTTAAGCTAGAACTAAGTAGTCTGAGAAAGTTCCCAATTGATTTCCAAAGTGGTCGTTTAAGTTTGCACGACCCCCAGCAATAAAGGAGTGTTCCCCCTTTTGTACATCTTTGCCAGCATGTTCTATCCCTTTAATTTTTTATTTTAACCATTCTGACAGGTATCCAATGGAATCTCAGGGTTGTTTTGATTTGCATTTCACTGATGAGTAAGGACATTGAACATTCTTTAAGGAATCTCGAGATTCCTCTATTCAGAATTCTCTGTTTAGCTCTGTATCCCATTTTTATTGTGTTATTTGGATTGGAGGTACCTAATTTCTTGATTTCTTTATAAATTTTGGATATTAGTCCTCTGTCTCACATAGGGTTGGTGAAGATTATTTTCCAATCTGTAGGCTGCTGTTTTGTCCAATTGACAATGTCCTTTGCCTTACAGAAGTTTTGTAGTTTCATGAAGTCCCATTTATCAATTGTTGATCTTAGAAGCTGAGCCATTGGTGTTCTGTTCAAAAAGTTGTCTCCTATACTAATGAGGCTATTCCCTACTTTCTATTCTATTAGATTTAGTGTATGTGGATTTATGTTGAGGTCTCCAATCCACTTGGATGTGAGTTTTGTGCAGGGTGATAAATATGAATCATTTGCATTCTTCAACATGATCACATTCATTTAGACCAGCCCCATTTGTTGAATATGCTTTCTTTGTATAGTTTTGCCTTCTAAGACAAAAATCAAGTGCCTTGTAGGTGTGTATGTGTGTTTATTTTAGGGGCTTTTGATTTAATTCCATTAATCAACCTGTCTGTTCTTATAGCAATAATACGCACTTTTTATTATTATTACTCTGTAGTACAGCTTAAGGTCAGGGATGTTAATATCCTCAGAAGTTCTTTTATTGTTCAGGATTGTTTTAACTATTATAGTTTTTTCCCATATGAAATTGAGAACTTTTATTTCAATGTTTACAAAGTATTGTGTTGGAATTTGATGGTAGTTGCATTGAATTTGGAGATTGCTTTTGGTAAGATGGCCATTTTCACTGTTAATCCTACCAATCCGTGAGCAATAAAGATCTTTCCATCATCAGGTACTTAAAGTTCTTGTCATACAGGTCTTTCACTTGCTTGGTTAGAGTTTCACTGAGCAAGTTTGATGGTGGATACTGTTTTGCTTTATATTGCTTTTATTATGTAGAGGTATATGCCTTGTATCCCTGATCTAAGACTTTTAAAGTGAAGGAGTGTTGGATTTTGTCAAAGGCTTTTTCAGCATCTAATGTAATGATCATGTGATATTTTATCTTTTAGTTAGCTTATATGGTGGATTACAGTGATAGATTGTTGTATATTGAACCATCCTTGCATCCCTGGGAAGAATCTAACTTGATCATGGTGGATGGTGCTTTTCATGTGTTCCTGGAGTAAGTTTGTAAGTATTTTATTGAGTATTTTTACATCAATGCTCATAAGAGAAATTGGTCTGAAATTCTTTCTTTGTTGAATCTTTGTGCGGTTTAGGTATCAGGGTGACTGTAGTTTCATAGAATGAGTTTGGCAGTATTCCTTCTGTTTCTAGTTTGTAGAATAGTTTGAGGGGTTTAGTATTAGCTTTCCTTTGAAAGTCTAGTAGAAATCACCACTAAAATCATCTGGCCCTGGGCTTCATTTTGGTTGGGAAACTTTTAATGACTGCTTCTATTTCCTTAGGGGTTATAGAGCTGTTAAATAGTTTACTTGGTCTTGACTTAACTTTTGCAAGTAGTATCTCTCTAGAAAATCATCAATTTTGTTAAAATTTTTTAATTTTGTGGAGTACAGGCTTTTGAAGTAAGACCTAATTATTCTTTGAATTTTCTCATTGTCTAATGTTGTTTCCCTTTTTACTCCTGATTCTGTTTATTTAGGTACTGTTACTTTGCCATATATTTATTTTAGCTATGGATTTGTCAATCATGTTAATTTTCTCAAACAACCAACTCCTGGTTTCTTTGATTTTTTTGCATTGTTTTCTGTTTCTAATTACTTGATTTCAGCCCTGATTTTGATTATTTCCTGCCTTCTACTTTTCTTGGGTGTGGATACTTCTTTTTATTCTAGAGCTCTTAGATGTGCTTTTAAGTTGATGGTATGAGAACTTTCTAATTTCTTTATGGAGGCAGTTAGTGTTACAAAATTTTCTCTTATCACTATTTTCATTATGTCCCATAAATTTGGGTATGTTAGCTTCTGGTCTATCATCTGCACTCCTGACCTGAGGCTGATCCACAGCCCACTGTGCATGGGTCCCCCCAGGAGAGACCTGTTATCCCAGGAGTGCTTTAACTCCTGGACTCAGAGGTGAGATAGCTACTTTCTTTGCAATAATTGTCTGGAGTGGGACTTCAATGAACACACAGACTGCAAAAACAGTGGAGCAGCTGGGAAAGGATCCTTTCATTTTCCATCTGCACCCAGAGTTTGGGCTGTTCCATAGAGCCCTCTGTACACAAGTTTTGCCAGGAGAGAGTTGCTCTCCCAGGAGTGCTGACACAGGCTTGCAACCCACAGGAGGAACAAGCTCCAGTCAGAGACAGCAAGAACATCTCACACCAGAGATAATCAAATGGAGAACTGCAAACTCAAGAATCTTACCAACAGAAACCAAGACTACTTGGCATCATCAGAACCCAGTTCTCCTACCACAGCAAGTCCTGGATAACCCAACACACCGGAAAACAAGATGTGGATTTGGAATCACATCTCATCATGATGATAGAGGATTTTAAGAAGGACATAAATAACTCCCTTAAAGAAATACAGGAGAAAACAGGTAAACAGGTAGAAGCCCTTAAAGAGGAAACACAAAAATCCCTTAAAGAATTACAGGAAAACACAAGCAAACAGGTGGAGGAATTGGACAAAACCATCCAGGATCTAAAAATGGAAGTAGAAACAAAAAAGAAATCACAAAGAGAACTCTAGAGATAGATAACCTAGGAAAGAGATGCAAGCATTACCAAAAGAATACAAGAAATAAAAGAGAGAATCTCAGGTGCAGAAGATACCATAGGAAACATTGACACAACAGTCAAATAAAATGCAAAATGCAAAAAGATCCTAATCTGTGCCCCAATGTAGGGGAATGAGTGGGAGAGGGTGGGGTGGCAGACATGGGGAGGGGGGAGGTAACAGGAGTTTGTTCTAGTTGTTTTTATTTGTTCATTTAAAAAAATTAAAATAAAATAAAATAAAAACATCCAAGAAATCTAGGACAGAATGGGAAGACCAATTCTAAGGATAATAGGTATAGAAGAGTGCAAAGATTTCCAACTTAAAGGACCAGTAAATATCTTCAATGAAATTATAGAATAAAACTTCCCTAACCTAAAGAAAGACATGCCCATGAACATACAAGAAGCCTATACAACACCAAGTAGATTGGGTCATAAAAGAAATTCCCCCTGTCCTATACTAATCAAAACACCAAACACACAAAACAAAGAAAGAATATTAAAAGCAATGAGGGTAAAAGGTCAAGTAACATATAAAGGCAGACCTATTAGAATTGCACAAGACTTCTCGCCAGAGACAATGAAAGCCAGAAGATTATAGGCAGATGTTGTACAGACCCTAAGAGAACACAAATGATAGCCGAGGCTACTATACCCAGCAAAACTCTCAATTACCATAGATGGAGAAACCAAGGTATTTTATGACAAAACCAAATTTACACAATATCTCTCCACAAATCCAGCCCTTCAAAGGATAATAAATGGAAAACTCCAACACCAGGAGGAAATGACACCCTAGAAAAGGCAAGAAAATAATCTTCTTTTAACAATCCAAAAAGAAGATAGCGACAAAAAACACAATTCTACCACTAACTATAAAAATAACAGAAAGCAACAATCTTTTTTCCTTAATATCACTTAATATCAATGACTCAATTCCCCAATAAAAAGGCATAGACTAACAGACTGGATATATAAACAGAATCCAACCTTTTGTTATATACAGGAAACCCACCTCAGTGACAAAGACAGACACTATCTCAGAGTAAAAGGCTGGAAAACAATTCTCCAAGAAAATGGTCCCAAGAAATAAGCTGGAGTAGCCATTCTAATATTGAATAAAATTGACTTTCAACCTAAAGTTATCAAAAAAGATAAGGAAGAACATTTCATACTCATCAAAGCAAAAAAATCTGCCAAGAAGAACTCTCTATTCTGAACATCTATGCTCTTAATGCAAGGGCACCCACATTCATAAAAGAAACTTTACTAAAGCTCAAAGCACACATTGTACCACATACAATAATAGTGTGAGACTTTAACATCTCACTCTCAGCAATGGACAGATCATGGAAACAAAAACTAAATAGAGACACAGAACAGAAGTTATGAACCAAATGGATTTAACAGATATCTATAGAACATTTTATCCTAAAACAAAAGAATATACCTTCTTCTCAGCATCTAATGGTACCTTCTCCAAAATTGACCATATAATGGGCCACGAAACAGGGCTCAACAGATACAAGAAGATTGAAATACTCCCATGCATCCTATCAGATCACCACAGATTAAGGTTGGTCTTCAATAACAACATAAAGAATAGAAAGCCCATATACACATTGAAGCTGAACAACACTCTACTCAATGATAACTTGGTCAAGGAAGTAATAAAGAAATAAATTAAAGACTGTTTAGAATTTAATGAAAATGAAGCCACAACATACCCAGACTTATGGGACACAATTAAAGCAGTCCTAAGAGGAAAACTCATACCTCTGAGTGACTCCAAAGAGAAACTGAGAGCATGCACTATCAGTATGACAGAACATCTGAAAGCTCTAGAACAAAAACAAAAATCAAAAACAAATGCACCCAAGAGGAATTGATGGCAGGAAATGATCAAACTCCGGGCTGAAATCAACCAACTGGAAACAAAAAGAACTGTACAAAGTATCAACCAAACCAGGAGCTAGTTCTTTAAGAAAATCAACAAAATAGATAAGCCCTTAGCCAGACTAACTAGAGGGGACAGTATCCTAATTAACAAAATCAGAAATGAAAAGGGAGAGATAACAACAAAAACCAAGGAAACTCAAAAAATCTTCAGATCCTACTACAAAAGCCTATACTCAACAAAACTGGAAAATCTGGATGAAATGGACATTTTTCTAGAGAGATACCAGGTACCAAAGTTAAATCAGGATCATATAAACAATCTAAACAGTCCCATATCCCCTAAAGAAATAGAAACAATCATTAATATTCTCCGAACCACAAAAAAGCCCAGGTTTAGTGCTGAGTTCTATCAGACCTTCAAAGAAGACCTAATACCAATACTCCTCAATCTATTCCACAAAATAGAAACTTAAGGTACTCTATACAATTCATTCTATGAAGCCACAATTACTCTGATACCTAAACCACACAAAGACTCAACAAAGAAAGAGAACTTCAGACCAATTTCCCTTATAAATATCGATGTGAAAACACTCAATAAAATTCTCAAAAACTGAATCCAGGAACACATCAAAATGATCATTCATTATGATCAAGTAGGCTTCATCCCAGAGATGCAGGGATGGTTGAATATACAAAAATCTACCAATGTAATCCACTATATAAACAAACTCAAAGGAAAAAAAACCATATGATCATTTCATTAGATGCTGAGAAACCATTTGACAAAATCCAAAACCCCTTCATGATAAAAGTCTTTCAAAGATCAGGAATTCAAGGCCCATACCTAAACATAGCATAAGCAATATACAGCAAACCAGTAGCCAACATCAAACTAAATGGAGAGGAACTTGACGCAATACCACTAAAATCAGGGACTAGACAAGGCTGCCCACTCTCTCCCTACCTATTCAATATAGTACTTGAAGTCCTAGCCAGAGCAATTAGACAAGAAACGAAGATCAAAGGGATACTAATTGGAAAGGAAGAAGTCAAAATATCACAATTTGTAGATGATATGAGAGTGACCTTATGGAAGTGATATCCATTATCACTTTATAATTATTATATAATTATATATAATAATTTATAATTATTATATAGGGTGCTATGATAGTGATACTTAAGTGACCCCAAAAATTCCACCAGAGAATTTTTGTATCAGAGAAACCTGATACAACTTCAGCAAAGTAGCTGGATATAAAATTAACTCAAGGAAATCAGTGGCCTTCCTTTACACAAAGGGATAAAAAGACTGAGAAAGAAATTAAGGAAACAATACCCTTCACAATAGTCACAAATAATATAAAATAACTTTGTGTGACTCTAACTAAGCATTTTCAACAAATGGTGTTGGTCAACTGGTGATTAGCATATAGAAGGATGCAAATCAATCCATTCTTATCACCTTGTACAAAGCTCAAGTCCAAGGGGATCAAGGACCTCCACATGAAACCAGATACACTGAACTAATAGAAAAGAAAGTGGGGAAGAGCCTCAAGCACATGGGCTCATGGGAAAATTTCCTGAACAGAACACCAATAGTTTATGCTCTAAGATCAAGAATTGACAAATGGGACCTCATAAAATTGCAAAGCTTCTGCAAGTCAAAGGACCTGTCCATAGGACAAAATGGCAACCAAGAGATTGGGAAAAGATCTTTGCCAATCCTATATCTGATAGAGGGCTAATATCCAATAAATACAAAGAACTCAAGAAGTTAGACTCTAAAGAATCAAATAACCCTATTAAAAATGGGGTACAGAGCTAAACAAAGCAGGAGTGGGTGGGTTGGTGAGCACGGGGAGGGGGATGAGATAGGGTGTTTTCAGAGGGGAAACCAGGAAAGGGGACAACATTTGAAATGTTAATAAAGAAAATATCTAATAAAAAATATTGGGTATGATGTGCTTTCATCTTAATTGAATTCTAGAAAGTCTTTAGTTTCTTTATTTCTTCCCTGAACCAGAGATCATTGAATAGAGAATTGTTTAATTTCCATAAGTGTGTTTGCTTTCTGGTGTTTCTGCTGTTGTTGAAGTCCAGCTTTAATCCATAGTGGTCTGATAAGATACAGGGTATTATTTCAATCTGTTTGAGGCTTACTTTGTGACTGAGAATCTGATCAGTTTTGGAAAAAGTTCCATGGGATGCTGAAGGTATATTTTTTTGTATTTGGGTGAAATGTTCTGTAGATATCTGTTAAGTCCAGTTGATTCATAATGTCAGGTAGTTTCATTATTTCTCTGTTCAGTTTTTGTCTGGATGTCCAATCAGTTGGTGAGAGTGGGGTGTTGAAGCCTCCCACTGTAAATGTGTGGGATTTGACATGCAATTTAAACTTTAGCAATTTTTTGTGTTCCCCAACTGCTTGATTTTATAGCCTTCCCTTAATGTTGATAACTGTTGTTACTGTATTATTTTAATTATATTAATTATATAATTGTTAATTGTAATTATGTGATATAATTGTTGATTATTACTGCTCTCTCTCTCTCTCTCTCTCTGTGTGTGTGTGTGTGTGTGTGTGTGTG
>JADRCC010166128.1:0-10894 GCA_019843855.1 Hylomyscus alleni | reverse complement strand
AAAAAAACAAAACAAAACACAAAACATAGGCTAACAGGCTAGATACTCAAACAGGATCCAGCACTTTGCTGCATACAAGACACACAGTTACTCTGATACCTAAATCACACAAAGACCCAGCCACAAAAGAGAATTGAAGACTATTCTCGCTTATGAATATTGATACCAATCAGTGTAATGCAATATATAAGCAAACTCAAAGAAAAAAAATCACATGATTATCACATTAGATGCTGAAAATACCTTTGACAATATACAACACCCCTTAAGGTTAAAAGACATGGAGAGATAATGAATTCAAGGCCCATACTAAACATAAAAAAGGAATATGTAGCAAACCAACAGGCAATATCAAATTAAATAGAGAGATAGTTGAAGCAATCCCCAAAGCACATAATACCCATGATATAACCCACAGACCATATGGAACTTAGGAGGAAGGAATAAAAATATTTAGCAGTGGGGGATGAGGAACTGGAGGGTCCCAGATGCTAGGGATTCAAGAGGCTCCAAGGACCCAACCGGGATGACTTTAGCTGAAATGCGAGTGAAGGGGAGGACAGAACCTGTAGAGACAACCTCCACTAGATAGGCACTGCTCCCTGTCACCCACCCATCTCAAAAGTTTTTAAATCAGAAACGTTCCTGTCCAAAGGAAAGACAGGGACAAAAATAGATCAGAGACTGAAGAAAAGGCCATCGGGGGACTTCCCTACCTGGGTAGACATCCTGTCTGCAGACATTAAACTCTGACACTGTTGCTGTTGTCATGGGGCGCTTGCTAACAGGAACTTACAAACTTATACAAATAAATACAAATAAATAGATAAACATAATAAAACTATTTCATCAATTTTTATAGAACTTGAGTATTGTGCATGCTGAAGCCTGGCCTTCAGTAGTCAGATATGTTAAAGGAATATGTGAGTCTACTTATCATCCTAGCAATGAGAAACAAAGTAGAATCCTTCCAACCTATTACAAACGTAGGCATACTATAATTAGATCATCATATCAAGCAGAGAATTTAAATTCCAGATGGAAGAGAATGAAGATGATGTCCATTAGTCACGCTGAGAAACTGATCCTGGATAGTACTTGCATAAGAATTGAGAGAAGGGATGTATTAGCCTGCACAGTGGTAAGGACATCACACACACCCACAAGCTCTGGAAACAAGTTAAGACAAAATAATTACAATGACAAAAATGGAATGAGAAAGACTGAGTCTTGTTATTTTCATAAGAATATACTTTGTGGATTTTTAACATACTTGAATGTCCTTACATAAACAAATAAACAGAATGCACACATGAAATTTGATGGACTGTATTTTATAGAAACATAGTCTTCACAATTTTATTCTACTTCTTGATCTTATATATATATTAGGGATTATGAACAACCTTCATTTATTAAACTTTCAACATTGTAAAATTCACTATTAATTCTCAAATAAAATATTAAAAATATGTTATATTTAAATACAGGGAAAACTGAAAGATTATTTTTAATAAAGCAAAACAGTGTGAATGTTTTGAATATTTTAAAGTTGCCGTTCAGTTTTACTCCTAATTCAAATATAATAATATAATGTATTATATTAGTTTTATAGAGATATATTTTCCTCAAAATAATATTTATATTTAGTCCTAAATATTTTAACAAATATATGGTGGTTATATGAACAATAAGAAATCAGTTATTCACAAGAATAACTACTTTAAGGGGAAAAAGATATTTTTTACTATTTAATACAATTTTAATTTTATATGTGTGTGTGTGTGTGTGTGTGTGTGTGTGTGTGTGTGTGTGTGTGAGTGAGTGTATATTAGATGGTTTCTTTATTTACATGTCATACAATATCTCCTTGCCCAGATTCTTCTCCAAAAAAAAATAAAAATAAAAAATAAAATAAAATAAACAAAACCAAAACCAAAAACAAACACCTGTTCCCTCTTCCTTCCCCTGCTCACCAACCCACCCACTCCTGCTTACTAACCCTGGCATTTCCCTCCACTGGGGCATAGAACCTTTACAGGATCAAGGTTCTCTCCTCCCACTGATGACAGACTTGGCCATCCTCAGCTATACATATGTTGCTGGAGCCATTTGTCCCACCCTGTGTACTCTTTGGTTGGTGGTTTAGTCCTTGGGAGCTCTGAGGTTACTAGGTAGTTCATATTGTTGTTTGTCCTAAGGGGCGGCAAACCCTTCAGCTCCTTGAGTCCTTTTTCTAGCTCCTTCATTGAAGATCCTGTACTCAGTCCAATGGATGACTGCGAGCCTCTACATCTGTATTAGTTGGGTGCTGTCAGAGCCTCTCAGGAGACAGCTAAATCAGGTGCCTCTCATCCAGCACTTGCTGGCATCCACAATAATGTCTGGATTTGATGATTGAATATGGGAAGGATTCCCAGGTGGAACAGTCTCTGAATTGTCTCTCCTTCAGTCTCTGCTCCATAGTTAGTCTCTACAACTCTTTCTGTGGGTATTTTGTTCCCTCTTTTAAGAAGAAACAAAGTATCCACACTTTTGTCTTCCTTTTTCTTGAGTTTCTTGTGGTTTTTTGATTGTACTTTGTATATTCTGATCTTCTGGGCTAATATCTACTTATCAGAGAATGTGTGTTCTCTTTTGATTGGGTTACCTCACTCAGGATGATATTCTCCAGATCCATCCATTTCCCTAAGAATTTCATAAATTCATTGTTTTTAATAGCTGAATAGTACTCCATTGTGTAGATGTACCACAATTTCTGTATCCATTCCTCTGCTGAGGGACATCTAGGTTGTTTCTAGTTTCTGGCTATTATAAATATGGCTGTTATGAACATGGTGGAGCATGTGTCCTTATTATATGTTGGAGCATCTTCGTGATATATGCCCAGGAGTGGTATAGCTGGGTCCTCTGGTAGTACTATGTCCAATTTCCAGAGGAACCACCAAACTGATTTCCAGAGTGGTTGTACCAGCTTACAATCCCACCGGCAATGAAGGAGTGTTCCTCTTTCTCCACAACCTCTCTAGTACCTGCTGTCACCTGAGTTTTTTATCCTAACCATTCTGACTGGTGTGATGTGGAATCTCAGGGTTGTTTTGATTTGCATTTCCCTGATGACTAAGGATGTCGAACATTTCTTTAGGTGCTTCTCAGCCATTTAGTATTCCTCAGTTGAGAATTCTTTGTTTAGCTCTGTACCCTATTTTTAATAGGGTTATTTGGTTCTCTGGAGTCTAACTTCTTGAGTTCTTTGTATATATTGGATATTAGCCCTCTACCAGATATAGGATTGGTAAAGATCTTTTCCCAATCTGTTGGTTATCGTTTTGTCCTATTGACAATGTCTTTTGCCTTACAGAAGTTTTCAATTTTATGAGGTCCCATTTGTCAATTCTTGATCTTAGAGCATAAGCTATTGGTGTTCTCTTCAGGACATTTTCCCCTGTGCCTATTTGCTCGAGGCTCTTCCCCACTTTCTTTTCTGTTACTTTGAGTGTATCTGGCTTTATCTGGAGGTCCTTGATCCATTTTTACTTGAGCTTTGTACAAGGAGATAGGAATGGATAAATTTGCATTCTTCTACATGCTAACCACCAATTGAGCCAGCACCATTTGTTGAAAATGCTGTCTTTTTTTCCACTGGATGGTTTTAGCTCCTTTGTGAAAGATCAAGTGGCCACAGATTTATGGGTTCATTTCTGGGTCTTCAGTTGTGTTCCATTGATCTACTTGCCTGTCACTGTACCAATACCATGCAGTTTTTATCACAATTGCTCTGTAGTACAGCTTAAGTTCTGGAATGGTGATTCCACCAGAGGGTCCTTTATTGTTGAGAATAGTTTTGGCTATCCTGAGTTTTTTGTTATTCCAGATGAATTTGCAAATTGCTCTTTCTAAGTCTGTGAAGAATTGAGTTGGAATTTTGATGAGGATTGTGTTGAATCTGTAGATTGTTTTCAACAAGATGGCCATTTTTACTATATTAATCCTGCCAATCCACGAGCATGGGAGATCTTTCCATCTTCTGAGATCTTCTTCAATTTCCTTCTTCAGAGATTTGAATTTCTTGTCAAACAGATCTTTTAATTGCTTAGTTAGAGTTACACCAAGGTATTTTATATTATTTGTAACTATTGTGAAGGATGTTATTTCCCTAATTTCTTTCTCTGCCTGTTTATCCTTTGTGTAGAGGAAGGCCTCTGATTTGTTTGAGTTAATTTTATATCCAGCTACTTTGCTGAAGTTGTTTATCAGGTTTAGGAGCTCTGTGGTGGAATTTTTGAGGTCACTTAAGTATACTACCATATCATCAGCAAATGGTAAAAATTTGATTTCTTCCTTTCAAATTCGTATCCCTTTGGTCTCCTTTTGTTGTCTAATTCTTCTGGCTAGGACTTCAAGTACAATATTGAATAGGTAGGGAGAGAGTGGACAGCCTTGTCTAGTCCCTTATTTTAGTGGAATTGTTTCAAGTTTCTCTCCATTTAGTTTGATGTTGGCTACTGGTTTGCTGTATATTGCTTTTACTATGTTTTACTATGGGCCTTTATGTTGTTCCAAAGGCAGGGGTCCTGACCTGCCTGTGGTTCTCTCTCTCCCTCTCTCTGGAGGCAGAAGGCCTGCTGCTGAGGCCCGGGTCTCTCTCTTTCCTCTGGGGCTGACCTGTTTGTTGCACAGCACGTTAGTTAAAAGGAGGCAATGTATAAATGAGTTATTTTACTGTAGGAAGGATAGAATATGCTGGTTAAGTATTGAGAAGGAAAGGAGAGGAAGGAGAGAGAGAGAAAGGGAGGGAGAAAGGCAGAGAAGAGAACAAAGAACAGAGAGGAAAGAGAGAGCAAGAGAGAGAGGAGAAGAGTAAGAGAGTGAGGAGGGGGCAAACCACCCCTTTTATTGTATGGAGCATGGCATGCCTGGTTTGTGGTCAGATGACTGAGTGTAAGGTCCGGGTAGAATGCTGGGAGCTTGAGGCCATTTCTGCCTGATAGAGTACACATCTGCAGGGGCAGCTGTGAGGGGTTTGGGCTGAAATATGAGCCATTGGTTTCAGGAGTTATCACTGAATCTACCATCCCTTATGAACAAATTTACTTTCCTCAGTGGTTCTCTGGGATTCCAAGGTGGCTGCTCTACTGGACCCCAGCTGTCAGAACTGCCCACTGCCCTACACCTTGAATTCCTGATCTTTCCAAGACTTTTATCATGAAGGAATGTTGGATTTTTGTCAAATGTTTTCTCAGCATCTAATGAGATGATCATATGGTTTTTTCTTTGAGTTTGTTTATATAGTGAATTACAATGATGGATTTCTGTATATTAACCCATCCCTGCATCCCTGGGATGAAGCCTACCTGATCATGATATCGTTTAGATGTGTTCTTAGATTTGGTTTGCAGGAATTTCATTGAGTATTTTTGCATCAATATTCATAAGGGAAATTGGTCTGAAGTTTTCTTTCTGTTTTAGGTCTTTGTGTGGTTTAGGTATAAGAGTAATTGTGGCTTCATAGAGTGAATTGGGTACTATTGGGTACTTTCTGTTTCTATTTTGTGGAATAGTTTGAGGAATATTGATATTATGTCTTCTTTGAAGGTCTAATAAAACTCTGCACTAAACCCATCTGGGCTTTTCTTTTTGGTTGGGAGACTATTAATGACTGTTTTTATTTCATTAGCAGATATGGGACTGTTTAGATCATTGATCTGATCTTGATTTAACTTTGGTACCTGGTATCTGTCTAGAAAATTGTCCATTTCATCCTTTTTTTGCCTTTCCCAGTAGGTATATGTAACAGTCTAATTGTTAACATTTACAATGCTAGGGTACTAGAGGCACAAAAGTTATGGAATAACCAAGCAGTAAGTGATTTGACATAAGGCCCACTCTATAAGATGGAACCTGTAACCAATACTGCTTGGGTAGCCAAGAAACTGAATGTAGATAGCCCAGAGACCTAGGGTAAAACTAAAAAATAGTGGTGTATACCGTATAAGAAGAACAAAAACAATAACAAATCAGACTTCCCAGAGATATCAGGGACTAAACCACCAACCAAAGAGTACACATGGAGGGACCCATGGTCCCAGCTGCATATATAGCGGACGATAGACTTATCTGGAATCAATGAGAGGGGAGGCCCTTAGTCCTGTGAAGGCTTGATGCCCCAGTGTAGGGGGATGCAATGAAGTGGGAGTTGGGCTAGGGGAAGGGTTGGGATAGGGGGGTTGAAGAGGGTAACCAGGAAAGGGAATATCATTTGAAATGTAAATAAATAAACTAGTAAAAAATTTTAAAAAAGAAAGAAGAAAAAAATATAGTGATAAAATGGAGTCTAATGATATTCTGACATGTTCACAGATCAATGCCTTGATCAGATACATCAGATAAGCTTTGTCATGAAGTATATGGGAACAAATATAGAGACCTAGAGAGAGAGAGACAATATGCAGAAAGACTCAAAAAGTGAGAGACCTTGGAATAGTAAGCCCTAAATGTGATGTCTCAACCAAATCCATTCACCAGGAGTTTAGTGAACCTCAGCAGAAGAGGAGGTGAAAAGACTGTAAGAGGCAAAGGAAATGGAGACCACAGGGAACAAAGGTGCTCTAAATCAACATATGAAGTCACAGAAATGGAAGCCGCATGCGTAGGACCAGTATATGTCTGGGCCAGGTCTTCTGCATATATATTATGACTTACAGTTTAATGATTTTATAAATAAAATAAAATAAAATAAATTCATAATTTTTAAAAGAACATCTCCTGAGGTTTAGATGCAGGGATTATGTTGTAGATGCTTCAATTGAGTCTGAGAACCACAAGATCATGTGTTCTCTGAGTTGTGTTTGGTTGTGGTTTTTCACAATTATCTCCATCTATTGCAAAGAGATGTTACTTTATTGAGTTGAAAAAGCTGCACTTATCTCTTGGTCTAGGGGAGTGGACAGATTGCAAGAATCTCAGAACCAGGTAATGTGCTGTTAGATAGTTGGGGATTGACACCATCAAATTCTCAAGATCATGTCTGCCTAAATAAGACTTGAACTAGGAAAATACCAGCAGACATTTTGCAATGGAAGGGGTGACCTGGCCTGCAGGTTCACACCAGCCTGCAACATGAATGGGGGAATGGGGATGAAAAGACACAGACACAAGGAATTGAGTCAAGCGTGATTCTGGTCAACACTCAAAATTTACTTCTACAGCTCCAGTTTATAGGCACTTTAGAAAACAAGGCTCTTCTTGAGAAAGTTCCTCTACAGATTAAACAAATAAGAGTTCCTCTTGAGCTGGGCAGTGTTGGCACACGTCTTAAATCTAGCACTTCGGAGGCAAAAGTAGGTGGATTTCTGAGTTCGAGGCCAGCTTGGTCTACAAAGTGAGTTCCAGGACAGCCAGGGTTATACAGGAAACCCTATCTCCAAAAAAAGAAAAAAAAGAAAAAAAGAAAAAGAAAAAAAAAGTTCCTCTTGGAACTTTTTAGTCGTGGCTAAACAGACTACTTTCTGGCTTTGGCTATACACACTGCTCTCATGACCTTGACTATACACACAACTTTTATGGCAGCACTCTGGCTCTCCACAGTTCCCCCTTTTTCATTTTATTTAAAAAAGGATGCTCCAGCTGAATATATCTGTCTTAGGTTGGTGTTTATATTACTCCTACTTACCTGTCTTGGAAGCATACATAGCATTGATGTATGTTCTGTCTTAGGTTGATAGGAGCTCAAAATCACTCTTACCTGTCATTAGTCATATTCATTAAAACTGGAGAGGATGTTTTTAGATGGAAGCCATGTATCTAACTCTTTAGATGTAAAAATTTGACAAAAATTTGACAAAGGATACATGGCAGCAGAAAACAGAGGAGCAATACTATACCAAGTATGACAACAGTGATGCTGTGCTGTAGTTGTGCAGGCCAAGAAGGAAACAAACCCTACAACTGTCCTAGTAGATCACGAACTGCTTGAGCTGCATCAAAATGTAGAGTCTCTGCTTTTCAAAATTAATAACTTCTTGGCATAATATTAATAAGTCCAAAATAAATTTACATGATTCCAAACACCTTGCAAGTGGGATTGCACACTTTTCCAACTATATATAGTATCATTCAAATTAATAATTAGCATGACATCTAAATCTGGTTTGCATTTTTAACCCCTGCATTTCTTCCTCCAAGAAATTAACCACCTCAAGTAAAGGCATCTAATTTCTATTGCATTTTATTATCTATATTCTCTTGAGTAGGCAATTCCATCAAAGCATTTCTGGATAAATCTTACACAAAATGAGCTATTTGGCACTTTGGGATAAGGCAATCGCACCTGTAAGTAGCAGGAGCTATGAAAGTATCCAAAGCTATAATACCTGGTGTTATTAAAACAATCATATGATTAGGCCTAGCCAATGCCCTTGCTAACTCTTTAATTACCTCTAAATACTTGTCACTAAACCAATCTTCAGTAATATTTATAGGAACCATCACAAAAGCAGGTTGTAAAATCATTACAGAATTCTTAGAGTAGGCTGTTAAAACACAATTAGTCAAATTATAGCCAGCACATGACACATCATAAGTATTATTTTCAGAAGGTAGGATAATGCTAATATTTTCCACTAATAGGATGTAAGACATGTGAACACATGTCACAATAGGCCCTTTTATCCAAGTTGGACTTGATAATCTAGACTGAAACTCACATTATCTAAATATCACCTAACTTCAATACTATCCTTGCTATTAACCTGTGTGAGTCCACCAGAGCCCAGCAGACAAAGCTTAGGAGGGGAGGGTAGAGGCAGACAACCAGTAGCATAATTAATCATACTAGCCACTCCCCTATATTCTGACCAGTCCAAAATCTTGAGGTCAGTCACACGAGGCTGATAAAGCAAAGGCTTATTCCCAACACATCTTTTCCAGGGAATTGTGATATTTGTGTATTCCCTCGTCCCACAATGAGGAAAATTCTAGGTGCCTGGTATCCCTTCGCCTCTAGGCCAGTGGGTAAAGTTACTCAAATGCCATTTAAGCCATCTTTGCATGAGTCAAGATATTTTCCCTGCAATGTAGTAGGAGATACTCTCAAACATCCAGTATCATTCCACTTAGAAAAGCATATGGAGACACCAGTTCCCCATCCTTGGTAATTAATTTCTCTACTGACAGTGAAATTTCTGTCACCTTAGTGTTGTTTACCATTACCACAACTTCTGGGCCTTCTCATACTGTTGGATGCAAAGGGGCGGATCAGGGACATAGGTCCAATACTGCTTCCCTATCATCATTGTCAGAGAACTATGCAAGCTCATGATCAGCTGTGGCGCGCAATGAAGACGCTCCACTCGAGGAATTCTTCCAGCGTATCTTTATTGTGTTACAGCTCTCTTCGGTTTCTTGCTCACGAAGACCTCTTGCTCACGAAGACCTCTTGCTCACTAAGACCTCTTGCTCACGAAGACCTCTTGCTCACGAAGACCCAGAGCCCCGAAAGACAGCTGCTTATATAGGGCTCTAGGCAACGTGTGATTGGTTCACAAAAGGCACCTCATTTGCATAGGTGCACTGATTGGTCAAAGCCAAATGAGACACAGTTGGCCACGCCCCCAGCCTGTCCAACTGCTTGGCTTTCTTAAAGAGACAGCTTTCTGAAGCTGCCAACTGCCGTTTGGCTTTCTTAAAGAGACATGCTCACTACAAGTATAACATTTCTGAACCTTTAAGGTATATCTTCAAATAAGTTATGTTCCCTCTTCTTTTAGTTCAAAGACAAGATGAAATACTCTGATGGTCACAGACTTTAGAATAAGAAGAAAGATATTTACAATATTTAGCCATTTAGTTTGAATGGTTTAAGGAAGCCATTCAAACACTTGAATGTTCTCAACAACTGCACACCATAGTCATCTTCTGTAAAAGAAGATGAGCAAATCTGAAGCAATGGCATTTCATTTAGAGTTTTATATTCCAGTATCATTCACATATTATAACTTAATTACAAGACACACAGAGACACACATATACACAAACAAACTAAAACTCTAAATGTGCAGACTATTTGGCTAGCCTGAAAAAGAAGAACCAATATCATCTTGTCTCCAGGAACAAATTTAGTTAACAAAATTCAGTATAAAAGGATAGAAAATAAATAACCATGTTAATAAAGTTTAGTCCATATTAAACAACTTAAAAAATAAAGACACTGCATATTTTAAAAGATAATTATTTTGGTTGTGAGTCTAACCTTTAACGGCTGGTGATGATGTGGAGAAAGAGGAACATTCTTCCATTGCTGGTGGGACTGCAAGCTGATAAAACAACAATCTGGTAGTACTTCAGAAAATTGGAAATAGCTCTACCTGAAGACACAACTATACCAATACTGGGCATATACACTAAGGTTGCTCCAACAAATAATAAGGGCACATGATCCATTATGTTTATAGCAGCCTTATTTATAATAGCCAGTAGTTGGAAACAACTCAAATATCCCTCAGCAAAAGAATGGATACAGAAAATGTGGTACATTTACATAATAGATTACTATCTATTCAGTCATTATAAACAATAACTTCATGAAATATCACAGGCATGTGAATGGAACTCAAAAGATATCCTGAGTGAGGTAACCGAGACACAAAAGAACATACATGTTATGTACTCACTGATAAGTGGATATTAGCCCAAAAGATCAGAATACCCATGATACAACCTACAAACCTATATGGAGCTTAAGAAGAAGGAAGACTAAAGTGTGGATGATTCAATCCTACATAGAAGGGAGAACAAAATAATCACAGGAGGTAGAGGAAAGAATGAACCTGGGAGGGACAGAGGAGGGAGGAAATGGAGGGCAGGATCAGGTATAGGAAGGAACAGGAGAGAAGTA
>JADRCC010166120.1:0-14616 GCA_019843855.1 Hylomyscus alleni | reverse complement strand
GTGTGTGTGTGTGTGTGTGTGTGTGTGTGTGTGTGTGTGTGTGTTCATGCTCATATGGAGGTCAGAGGACAACTTCTGGGAGTCAGTTCTAATTTTCCATCCTGTGGGTCTCAGGGATGGAACAGAATCCTTCCAACTGTGTTAGACTTAGATCTTAGATCTTGGTGGCAGGCGCCTTTAGCCTGAGCCATCTCACCCTGTCCTCTGCTTGTCTTGGTTTTGGTTTTATGTTATGTGGCACTGAGAATCAAGCCTAGTGCTTCATGCATGCCAGAAAGGCACTGTACCATCTAAGCCTCACCCACAATCTTGTGCAAGAGGTTTTGATTATAAATTAAACTTTAGTGGGTCCAGGATTTTTCTGTTGTTTTTCTTTTTGTGTTAGTGATTTTTGTCCTTCAAGGAATTTTTATATGTCATCTGAGATGCCAAGTGTTTGATCATCGGGTATTTTAGAACTCTGATACATTATTTTTCCTGTTTCCATTTTCCCTCCCCATCCCATGATGCCCTCTAGGCTAACCATGAGCTCTCCTCTTGCCCTTTCCTCCTGAGTGCTAACCCCACAGTGGCTCCTGACTGAAATACTGCTTTCCTGGTGTCTGGTAAGTGTGAGCCAATACTCTGTCCTTGGAGCTTGACTTTGGTGAAGTATGTATTTTCCCTGCCTTATTCTGTTTTGAGAGCTATCTTTGTACAAGTCTTTCCAGATTTAACTGTGTTACACTGACTTTCTGATCAATCCATGTTATTTATTTATTCATTTTTTAAAGAATAACTTATTTTTATTTGCATCGGTGTTTTACCTGCATGTATGTCTGTGTGAGAGGTGCTGGATTCCTGAAACTGGAATAAACAGACAGATGTAAGCTGCTCCGGAATGTGGATTCCGGGATTTGAACTCAGGTCTTCCCCTCTCCAGCTCCCTGTTGGTCCATTCTAATTTCAATTCTACCTACTCATTTTACTTCTGCTTATTGGTATTTAATCTCTTCTTCTGCAGTCCTTGGAGGTGGCAGCCCTGCCATACCTTCCCCACAGGCCTGGATCATGAGGAGGAGCAGGTCCCTACCTACCTCTGTTGGCCCTGGCCCTGCGTCTTCGGAGAGGTTCTGAGTTTTTCCAACACTGGAGTGGATGAGGGAAGTGTGGGTTTCCAGGCCAGAAACACAAGCTCTGAGTGCAAACCACAGTATTTAGAGCAAGGGGCTCCCCAGCCCCTCCCTTCCTCGTCTCTGTAAACCCCAAGTGGCCCCAGTTCTTGTCATCTCTCAGCACCTATGTTACTTTCTGGTCTGGGAGGAAACCCAGATGATGCAGAACCACAAGTGACCACAAGGGGACAATGTGGCTTTAGAAACGGTCATGGATGCGGCCTGTGCACATAGGTCTATGATCCCACTCTTCCAGGTACCCACGGTTTGTCTGAATCCTGTACCTTCCTCAGCTTCTTTCCCACCCTAGACCCAATGGTCATCAATATCCAGGCCTCTGAAAACCCTTCAGTGTCCTTGTGGCCTACCAAGGGGTACCAGCTGCTTCAAGACTAGAAAGGTTTGTAGGGGAGGATGGAAGACGTGGTTGGGGGGAGAAGGAGGGAACACTCCTGAAAGGGGCAAGGAGGGTTCCCCACCCTTAGTCCAGGGCTCCTATCCAGCCTCCCCCCAGATGGGAGCTCCCCATTCTCACAGACAACGAACTTAATGGTTCTGACTGGAAGTCAGCACAGGGCCACAGGTGGGTCCACACCAGTGCTACTGTGGAATGGAGAGGCCTTTGGCAAGGCAGACAAGGATGAGGACGGGGCATATGTGTTGGAGCTCCTGAGGCCAGCAGGGAGCCGCCTTTTATCCTCTGGGACTGATGTTGCTCTCAGGTTCCATTTACTGATATCCCCTCATTAGCCACTCATGCTCAGCCAGCAGAGCATAGGGGCTGAGTTGTAACTCCTTTGGCTTGCAGCAGCTAGGGTACTTGTAGCCCAGTTGAAGGGGGCTCTGAGAGGGTAGTGGGGCACAAGGACACACACACAGCTTGCCTGCAGGGTATTCCTTTGTGCCAAGGTGGGTAGGGTGGAGTGTGTCAGCTGCTTCCAGTCCTCGCCCCAACAAATCAGAGCAGCAGCATATGGTCTGCAAGCCTTTGTGTGCCCAGAAGAGTGGGCTGGGACTCTGCCAAGGTCCCATCACAGGCCCATCCCTGTTCCGCCTTACTGCCTCTGCTCAGCTCCATCCTTGGCCCTGGCAACAGCCAAGTCTGGCTCCCAGCTGGCCCAGAGCAACAGGTAACTGTGTTGTCAGAGAAACCAGGGTGCAGAACAGGCAGTAGATGGGTGCAGTGTCCAGTGAGGACCTCAGTCTCCAGGGTCCCTACCAAGAGGCAGACCATACCTGAACCTGCACATAGCTCTGTTAACCAGAGGCACAGTGCAGTGTCCACTCTTACAGCACTGGAAGGTCCTTTAGGGCTCTGTACTTTGCGCTCAGGTTCAAAGGCTGGGGAGGGCAGCCTACAGGCTTTGTCTAGAGATCTGTGGTTGGTTTCAAGGTACAGTTCTAACTTCAGGGTGCCTGGCTGCAGGCTTCAAGCTGCTCACCTGGCAGGCACAGGACTGAAGGCAGGTCCATAGCCCTGGGGGTGTGGCCTGGGTGGCATGCCTCAGTGTCCCCAAGAGCCTTCAGAAGCCAGTAGAGTATGTCAAGCCCCGATCAGGTGCCAAGACAGACTGTGGAGAGCAATGACTGTGGGAACAGGGAGAAAGCAGATGTTACTGGTGGCCACAGGTTCCCTGGGGATGGGAAGAGTTGTTACTTACAAGTGAAGTAGAGAGATGACATGAGGCTGACCTTGTGTGATTGCTAGGCAAGCAGCCCCAGGTGGCTGTGGGCGGGGTGGGGGTGGGGGACATGTACACAGACAGGGCTTTGTTGGTGCAGGTACAGCTCTACCTGGACATCAGCTCGAGATGCTGGGGACGACTCTTTCCCTCAGCCCACGCCTCCTTCCTTGGATTTTAAGTAAGCTCTCCAAGGCCGTCTTTGCTGCGCAGACTGAAGCCTGTCCTCTTGATGTGTCTATCCAACTTTTCTGTTCAGTGAGCCTGTGGATGCATGGGACCAGGCACACATAGCCTTCTACCCCTCACCCCCCAGGAGCCTCTCCTTGAGGCCCCAGGCTGTGGCCTCAGTTCCTCACTGTCCCCAGCCCTTCTAGTCCTGTCTGACCTGCTCTGAGGTTCAGACCAGACCCTGGGCTTAGACTCTACTGAATGTCCAGGATCACAAAGGCCACTGGGCCCCTCTATCCTCTGTTACTCAGCTTACACTCAGTTTCCTACCCTTGTATCCTGACGGACCTCTCTGTTCTCTGACATCCAAGATGCCCAGTCAGACCTAGGTCACATGACCCAACAGACATGCATAGCATGTGAATTATCATTTTAATTAATTAATTAATTAAATTTAAGTCCCTACTGAAGTTTCCCTCTGTCCTCTCCTTCCAGTCCTCCCTATTCCCCTCACCCACCCCTCCTCCCATTTTCCTTCAGAAAAAGGGAGGCCTCCCATAGATATCACAAAGCCCTGGTATATCAAGTTGCAGTGAGGCTAGGAGCATCCTCTCCTAGTTAGACCAGGTGAGGCAGCCCAGTAGGGGAAAGGGTCCCACAGGCAGGCAGCAGAGTCAGCCCCTGCTCCCGCTGTTAGGAGCACATGAAGACCAAGATACACAACTGTTACATATGTGCAGAGGGCCTAGCTCAGTCCCATGCAGGCCCCTCGATTCAGTCTCTGTGAGCCCCTGTGGACCCAGGCTAGTTGATTCTGTGGGTGTTCTTGTGGTGCCCTTGACCCTTTGGCCTCCTATAATCCTTCCTCTCCCTCTTCCACAGGATTCCCTGAGCTCTACCTAATGTCTGACTGTGGGTCTCTGCATCTGTTTCCATCAGTTGCTGGCTGAAGCCTCTTTGATGACAGTTATGCTAGGCTCCTGTCTACAACGATAGCTGAAAATCATTAACGATATCAGGGGCGGGCTCCTTCTTATAGCATCACATGAATTATCTTAA
Source organism: Hylomyscus alleni (assembly GCA_019843855.1). Classification (NCBI taxonomy): domain Eukaryota; kingdom Metazoa; phylum Chordata; class Mammalia; order Rodentia; family Muridae; genus Hylomyscus; species Hylomyscus alleni. The sequence goes on along the minus strand of JADRCC010166120.1, from coordinate 10,550 downwards.
TTTCTTTTAAAATAAGGTAGAAAAGTAACCTTTGGAAGTAAAAAATAATGTTTTATTTATAGTATTAATAGAGTTGCTTTTGCTAGTTTGGCTTTTTTCTCTTTCTTTTTTCTTCCTTCCTTCCTTCTTTTTTTTTTTTTTTTAAATATAAGTCATTTATTGTCCCAAAAGATACCCCAGATCACACTTGTAGTCAGGATCTTGTTTCTGGAGCTGGGTCACTTGGAGCTTCCTCATCAGCCTGATGCTCTGTGCCCTCTTCAGACTTAGATACCATCTAAACACTTTATCTGATGCCCTTGTTTCTGACTGTTGTGACTTGCTGAACCAAAGCTCCTGAATTTGAAACAAGTTCAAGATCATTTCCTTCAAGGACTAATTCATCCTTCTGGGGTTGAGAAAAAGAACAAGCAGCACGCTTCATCCAGACCTTACAGTTGTATTTTTTTTCACCCAAGAAATTTCGGATTTCAACCAAAGACCCATTCTCCTGAGTAAGGGCATTGGTAGGGGAGTGAGTTTCCACAGACCCCATCGTGTAACGGAGGCCCAGCATCACACCCTTGATCACGTTCTCAACGTGACTGCAGATAGTTTGGACAGTGGCCAGTTCCTTTCTGTTATCCCAAGATTTGTCAACTCAGAGCCTCTTCTTTTTCTTTCCAAGGAGACTCAGCTCTACACTAGTGTGATTCAGTTCCCTCCTGAGGGTTCTTTGGGGCCATCACAGTCACTGTGTGCCTTCAGAGTGACATTGTCTGGGGTGTCCACAGTCTAATTCTGAGAATAATCTTCATTCTCCCAGTAAATAGGACAAAGCGCTTTGTTGGTTTGTTTGGTTTTGGTTTGGTTTGGTTAGTTGGTTGATTTTGTTTTTGTTTTTTTTTTTTAAAGACAGCATCTCTGTAAAGCATTGGCTGGCCTTGAACTTATAGAGATCTGCCTGCCTCTGCCTCCCGAGTGCTGGGATTCCCTGCACTAGTTTGACCTTCTGTGGTGGAAAGGGAAGATGACTTTGGTACCACATTCACCAGCCCCAGGTTCCCTCATCTCAGCCTCACTGCCTTGATGCCTTTCTCCAGGATGGATATCCTGCTGGACTTGGAAGAGGGCCGGGTGTACATGGCCGTGGCACCCACAGGTCTGAGTGCCTTACTGAGGCCCTAAAGGAGAGTTCCCCAACATGCTCCCTTGCTTGTGGCCTGTGAGGTGGCCCCAGGGCTCTACAAATGTATAGTTCTTCGTATAATTATGGAGTACTGACAGTTTGACAGTGAATTCATCTTCTTCTACAAGGCTAGGATGAGGCACCATGAACAAACCAATGTGTGTGTGTATACATTATGCATGTGTATGTATGTATGCACAGTGGTGCTCACTCATATGTGTATATGTGAGGGTCAGAGGTCAACATTAGTTGTCTTTCTCTATTGCTCTGTACCTTATGTTTTGAGAGAGATGCTCACCAAACCTGGAACTCACCATTTTGACGAGGCTAACTGGCCAGCAGAGCCTGTCATTGTCTAACCCTAGTATTGGGATTACTGATGGGCTCCATCGTTTCCTGATTTTTACCTGTCAATGACAATCCAAATTTGGGTTCCCAAGCTTGCTCAGCAAACGTTCTATCCACGGAACCATTTCCCTAGCTTGTTTGTTTGTTTGGGGTTCTGTTATTTTGCTGTTTTTTTTTTCAAGACACAGTCTCACTATGTAACTCTGGTTGTCCAGGAACTCACTATGTAGACTGAACTGGCCTTGAACTTACAGAGATCCACCTGCTTCTGCCTCAGAATTAAAGGAGTACACCACTATGCCCAGCTTTAAGCATCTCATTTTATAGCCAGAAAACTCATTAGTTACACGGTGCTCTTGGCAGTGACAGCTTCTGGATAATCAGTGGCAGGTTTCTTAGTCAGATGGAGTCTGGCATTCCATGGAAGGGCTCTCACCCAGGGCAGGGCTCTACTTCCTGTCACTCCCCAAGTCTAACCAGTTGTTGTAGAGCAAGAGCCAGGGCCTATGTCTGAGGCTTAGATGAGCCCTGGACTACCCGAGGCTCTCAGCATGAACAACACAACCTTGGGGCTTTCCCACAGTGCAGGTGTGGTTCCGGGCAACCTGGGGGAGTAGCCTAAGGGAGCAGGGAGCTTTCCTATGAGAAAGGGCCCTTCCAGCCTTGCTGTTGTCAGGGCCTCTATCGGAAGCCAAACAGAGCACGGGAATGTTAATACCTCAGGCTTGCCACCCGGCATCTGGTGCCCAAGTGCTAGGCGGTGCCTTTGGGGGACTGACCCTGCAACCACCCACAGCCATGAAACTCCAGGCTATTTATAACATGGCTGAGAGTAGCTGGGCAAACATCAGCTGTCCCTCCCTAGTCCCCTTGACCTCCAGGCCCTGTGTTTAAACTCTCACTGGGCAAATAGGAGGCAGATAAGGGGCAAATAGGAGGCAGATAAGGGGCAGAGATTAGAGGAGTAGTTCATCTCTGACAGCGGTTTCCTCCCTAAGTACAAGATTGCTAGCATGGGACTTGGGTAGGCATGGGGAGCTGGACAGGCATGGGGGGCTGGTGCTGTCTGTTGACTGAGTCCCTATGATGTCCCTGTCTTCTGCTGTCTCTATTTCTTCTGGCCACCCCCATTTGAAGAGCACCCCACCCAGGCAACCTGCTTCACATGTCTGGACCTGTCAAACTGAGGTTTTCTCTAGCATGTAACTGACCCAGTCAGCGCTCGGCATACCATCCACAGCTGTATATACTTAAGCACAGGGTGGACTAGCCTGGGCAAAGCCCAGTGAATACTCTTTACTCCTCAGAGCTAGCTTGGAAAGGCCAGGACATAGCAAGTACTCAGAAGACCTAGTAGCCCAGTGCCACTCTCCATCTCCCCCCACCCCCAGCTCCTCAGCCTTTCTGCAGGTCTACAGCCCAGGCTCTGTCCTTAACCCTATACTAGCTGCCCTAATTTACTTTGAAAATGAACACAACAACCACTGTGTTCAGAGCCCAGTGGGGATGGGCTGTTACCTTCTGTCTTCCACTGCTCGCCTCTGCTAAGGCAATTAACCCACAGTGGCTGCAGTCTAGGAGGTAAGGGGACATAAGGGCTGAGACAGGCACAGCTAGAGATGGGGACTTGCAGAGAAAGCAAGCTGTTTGGAGTCCAGATTAGTCTGTTTAAAGTCAGGAGCCATGTTCAGGTTGAGGTTCTGGTCAGTCTCTCATTTTGTGCTTTGTTAGAGCTTAGTGTGTGCCTGGGATCAAGGTTCAGTCAGTGCTATGTCAGTGTGTGGCTGGGATCAGGACTCAGTTTATGGCTAGGACCATGGCTCAGTCTGTAGCTGGGATCAGAGACTGGTCTATGACTTTGATTAGGGCTCACCTTGAGCTGTTATTGAGGGGCTCAGGCTGTGACAAGGATCAAAGACAAACTTGTACCTGATATAATGGATTTGTCTGTGGCTGGGGTCAAAAATTGTTAGGCAGATAGAATCAAGACTCTGTGTGAATGGCCTTAGTCAATCTGTATCGGGGATCAGTGATCAGGAGAGGTTCTCATGGCTGGGACAGTCTGTGCCTGTGCAAAGCCTCCATCTGTGGCTAGGATCAGGGCTCACACTATGATTGGGATCCAGGCTCTGACTATAGTAGGATTGGAGATCATCCCATGGCTTGGATTGGGGCTCAGTCTGGGCCTGAGCCTGGACAGTGTGCATCCACCGAAGGCTTCTTCATTTCCCAGTGGTCTTGGATAGTGTGCATCCACCGAAGGCTTCCTCACTTCCCAGTGGTCTTGGACAGTGTGCATCCACCCAAGGCTTCCTCACTTCCCAGTGGTCTTGGGTCATGTTGGGCAACTGAACTGCACTTCCTCTTCAGATCAGAGTGTTCTTGGCCAGCACCCAGGTGCTGAGTCCTGGGGGAGAGGCCTGTTCCTGCCAGCCACATTCCCACGCTTGCCTGGGAAGGTGCCAGTGACTGGGAAGTGTTGGGGGGCTGCCTTCTAGGGAGCCTGTGTCTTACTCTCCTAGGCGCTGGCACTGCCACCCACAGGAGGCTCCTGCACAGAGGTCCATCCTCCTCCTGCCCTAGCAGGGATCAGAAGATGGAACACTTGAGAGGTCCGATCCCCAGTAAGACAGTTCTTGGTTCTGTGGGGTCAAGGAGATCCGCCAGTGTGGCTAGACATATCCAGGGACTGAGTTCAATATTAGATAAGATCAGAGAAGCAGAAACCATGACCACCATTCCCCAGTCTCTTAGTGATAGGACTTTAAGATTCCTGATTTTCTGTCCTGAAGAGATGACCACCTGGTATGGAGACAAGATCTGTGCACCCAGGTGGCCATTCCCATGATCGTGTTTCTCTCCAAGGAGTTTCACTGGGTCCTGTAATGATGGTGCCACTGTCTGTGGTAGAGATAAAGTATGTAACTGAGCAAGGCTCTACATACATGTCCCAACCAACTTTATCACTCCAGTTTCAAGAGCTGGCAATAGAACCAGAGAGGGGCAGGACCCTGGTCCAAGCCTCTAGACTAGCTTTGGGAAAGACAGACAAGAGCTTATGCACTAGCTGGCCTGGGGGCTGGGAGGTGTGTTTCTCAGGGGCCTCCTAGAGCTGTTTGGCCCGTGTTACAACTTCTCTATTCCTGCCATGTCCAGACTTGCCACAGCTCCTGCCCCCAGGCCTAGAGGAGAGCCTCACCTACCTTCCCAAGACCAGGACAACAAGTCTCAGCGTGGCCTGGTCTCTGCGCCAGCCCCGAGCGTGAGAACATGCTGAGCAGAGGAGGGAAGAGTGGCAGGTGGCCAGGTGTGAGCACCAGCAAGTGCCCCTCAGGAAGCCACAAAGAAGTTGTCCAGCCCCAGCAGCTCCCTGGCTGGTTGTCTAGGGTACCACTGGGGCTGGTGAGGGACCTTCCCTCTATACTCCCAAATTGACCAGGCTGCAGCCATGTCCAGCCCATTAGTTTTGCCCACATTGGCATTGCACAGTACACAGCTGGTGCTCAGTAATTGCTTCTGCCAGGAGGTAGACAGAACTGGGGACTTTGACCACATGATCAGTAAAGACCACAGGTGCCTGATCAGGGTTATGGAAATCAGAATTATGGAGCCTAGGTGCCTCTGAGGCTACTGTCCCCTAGTGTGAGGATGGAGAGCCGAGTGTAGAGTCTTCTGGGGCCACTGTGACTGCTTGGGGATGGAGGTGAAGAACCCCTGCCATGAAGACATTCAGGGCTTGGCACAATGATACCTGGTCTCTAGGGTCATTTTGTGATCTCTGGTCCCTTACGAGCCACTCAATAACTAAGAGACAGTGAGAGGGCTCCCTGGGAGTAGGAGCGAGCTCTAAAGGCCAGGAGATCCATTTCTAGCATCTAGTTGCAGCCGAGAATTGCCCGGGCATGTGCCCTGATGGATAGAGCAGCTGCCCTGAGAGGCATCATCAGTAAGTAACTTACCACCAGAGGAGCTAAGTAGTGGTCTTCAGGCACTGGCTTTGGCATTAACAAGTAGTTTGCCCAGCACATCCAGCCTCTGTATTCTGATGTGGTTTCAGAGCCTGCTCAGGTCCCAGGACAAGGAGGAGTTGAGTCAAGGGCAGGGAGCCCTAGGAAGGCTCTTAGAAGAGGTAGCCATGCTCTGGTTCAAACAGAGCCAGGCTCTGTTTGGAGTGGCTGAAAAGATGCATCCTGAGGAGCAGAGGCTAGGGAGGGGCATGAGGAAGGGACCTTTAGCCATGAAGGTCCGGGCTGGGAGCCCTACAAGGCAGGAAGGGGCAGGTAGGTGTGGATTGTCACTTGCTACCAGAGACCGTGCCTGGCCCTGACCAGGGCCCACCTTGGGCTGTTTGTTGCCCTTCTTTGTTCACCTGTCTCTGTTCTGATCCCTTCCCCACTGCCACCAAGCTTCCATGGGTCTGTGTCCTGGACACTGAGGGCAGAGGCCCCAAAGAAGCCTTACTCAGCCCCCTACTAGCCACAGCAAAGTTCCCAGAGCAGTGAGTGCAACAGAGAGGTCAGACGGTCTGCACCATGACCAAACACTGATGGGGCAAGAAAGAGACCAAGGAGAGAGGAGACCGGGGAGCTGTAGGTAGATAATTGGATACTATAGTGGTTTAAGCTCCAGGGTGCACCGCTGAAAGCGGCCCTGGGGTAAGCCTGGCTGCTGCAGTGCTAAGTCCTGTGAGCAGTGTACAGCTTGCATAATGGCACCCAAGAGATTTGCTAGGCACATCCAGAATAGCCAAAGAAGCATTGGCTTAGCACAGAGAGGAGGTTGCTACCTCCAGGAGCCTCTGTCTAAGGTCAGACCCTTACACCCAGGGCCCTCTCTCACCTCCAGAGGTGCCCCTGCAGGGAGATTACTTTTCTTGTTTGTCCCCAGCTTTCTACCTTTACTTCATCTGCCCAGAGGGAGGGAAACCCTGTCACTGCCCCTCCCACCCCCTGTGGCAGCCTGTGCTGTGAACTGGAAGCCTAAGGCATGAGGGCACCGCCCACCTGCCTGCAGCCCAGAGAAGCAAGCAAGGAAGGGCCTGCTTGGATCTTGGCTACATGTAGGCCCCAGGCCCCCCACCTGTGAGTCTACCCAAAACGGCCTTTCTCTCTAGCTCAGTCAATACTCCAAAGAGACTTCTCGATTTCCAGACATGTCTAGGCAAAAACTCATAGCTCCCTTAGGCACCCAGGGTCTCTGAGAAATAGGACTCTACTACCCGGAGATGTAGGGTGCAACTGGGGACCTGGAAGAGGAGACAATCTCAGTGTGTCCCTCTGCTCACACACATTTCCCAGAAGTGGGCCAGGCTGAGAAATACCATGCCTAGGCATCTGATGGCGGCTTGGAGCAGAGGACCAAGGCACCAGGACCCAGTGGTTATTGCGAGGGCTCTGGTTATTTGGAGGCTGGGCATAGGATATTCTTTCCCAGGCAGCCGAGGCATGCAGTGCCCACCACCACTCTCTCAGGGACCTGCAACCCAGGGACATGTCTCCACAGGGTCTCTGGGCTGATACCCCCTCCCTCGTGGGAGAGGAGCCTGGGAGCCCGAAGCAGGCAGCAGGTTGGGGCCTGAAAGTGACGAGGGTTTCCGCCACAACCTTCTTATGATGTTGCAAGAGGAGCAAGAAGGCTGGCTGCAGGCACTGGGTGGGACTGAGGCGGATGGGGGTGACTGAAAGGCTCTGGTGTGGGAAGAGGGGCTCTGTGGGATCCCAGAGAGCCCCAGTTTCTTTGAGACCCCCCACATGGGGAGGCAACTCCTCGGCTGCTCCTAGGAAGCCTTTGCCGTATCCCTGTGGTAACGTTGGGGCAAACAGGTGTTTCTTTACTGGTCTCCAGTCATGCATTACATGCCTGGCCTGCAAAGAAATTTCAGAGCCAGGACCCTGGTGGAGGAGTATGGCCTGGAACACTACAGGCAAGCTCTTGGGAACTGGCTGGCTGTTTCTCCATCCCCATTTCCCCCTTTACAGAGAGCAACTAGCAGGGCCTGCAGTGGTGTGGTCACAGGATGAGAGAAGGAGGGCCCAGTGTAGTCCACAAAAATGTACCTGCAACCTCAGGGTATGTCACCTCCCTTTTCCTGGCCTCAATTTCCCTCAAAGAGCCACTACGGCTGAATCAGCCCCTATAGACCTCTGAGATTCCCTGGCCTGGGGCCACAGCCCCTGACCATGTCTGTGAGATTTCCCTCCTTGGCCCTGTGACAAGTTCCCAGCATCTGCTCCAGCTATAAACAATTATCTCTGGCAGGGCAAGGCAGCCCCAGATAATGTCGCCTGGAGGACAGGGGGAACCCACGCTCCTCCCCGTGCCAGCCTGGCTTGCTGAGGTCATGCACACAGGCTCTGATAGTGGTAGCCAGGGTGGAGCCTTGGCTCTGTTCTATGCTTAATCAGGGACACCATAATAATCAACTGCCCCTTCCCCTTCCCTCCCCTGAACTTTCAGGGTTGTCCCTCAGGACACTGTTACTCCTGGAGGCAATGAGCACTATGTGCCTTGGGCACCTACATGCCTTCTGGAACCTCTCTGTGGAGGATGGGCAGGGGTCCCACAAAACATCTTATGTTTATTACTACTGTTACTCCATGCTCAACACAATCCAGCCCCTCCCATAGGCATGGGGGCAGGAGGTAGCTCCTCCCCAGCTTATCTTGCTAGTCAGGGAAGATGTCCAGCTCAGTGATTATAGTGCTTGCCCTTGCTCCCAGGCTCCCTACGCTACTACAGCTCTTCCTTCACAGCCTAGCTCAGGGTCTTACCTGACTCCTTTCCTGCCTGCTCTACCCAGGGTGCTCCAGTGCTCATCCAACAAGGGAGGAAGGACCTGCTTAATTTCCCATAAGGTGTTCTGAGAGCAGGATTTGGACAGACCATCATTCAGACTAGAGTTTGGCTCTGACCCAAAGGCCAGGCCTCCAGCTTTGTTCTGAGAGACACCAAGGACTCAGGCAGGTTTGGCAGGGAAGACCATGTCTGCATATGTGGTGAGGAGTGTGGTCTTGTCCTCCAGGCTCCAGAGTAGGTGGCACAGGAGCCACATCAAGGGTAGGTACAGAGGTGAGGAGTGGCAAGTCTGTGGTATAGGATCCCCTGCCCAGTTCAGCCTGCAGGAAAGAAACCCTGGCTGTGGCTTGGTAGAGACACCCTGGCCATCGGGTTACTCCTGATGACCCACAGCTGCCCCTCGCGTGCAGCCACAGGCAGCCAGCTTTCCGGGCCCCACATTCATTGCACAAGCTCATGGGTCCTCTACACAAACATCCCTCTTGCACCAGAATTCATGTCTGCTTCCTCTTTGTTTTGCTGAGGCCTTAGCCAAGGGCAGGCAGAGACCCAGTTGCTGTGATCCTGCCCATCCAGGAAGCCCGTGTGCTTAGTAAATCATTGAAACTGCAGGCTTTGTGAGATGGGTTCAGCCCCCCAGATCACCTGGCTCCCCAGAGAACACCAAAGCACGTCTCTCAGACCTGTCCCAAAACACATAGACAGAAGCAGAGTCTAGGAAGGAGCCTAGAACCCCACCCACAGGTTCATCTGTCCTCATGAGAAACCACCAGGGCAGATAGGACCAGCTCTGCTTCCTGTCACACAGAGGGTGGCTTAGCCTCTCACATAGTCCTCTGCCCTCCCCACAGAGGTGCTTGTCTCCTTAGGTGACAGGCATCCGTCCACCTCCCTAACTTCTTGCGTTCTGTATACATTTGGCACTCCCTAAGTGTTATTGATTGCCTTGTCTGATTAACACATCCTTTAACTGAGTGTCTGCTCCTACCTAAACAGCTGTTTCTGTCCTAGCATTGAAATCTTCTCTTTTACCACATTGTCAAATCTGTCTGTTCTAAGACAGCAGAGCTGAGGAGAGCTAGGAAGTCTGGTAGAACCCAGAACCTTTGTTCTTGCCTAATGCTATATATGGCCCCTGTGTCCAGGGCCTATGTGTTCAGCTGCCTACCCCAGTAGCAAGCAGCTGGCCCTGTCATGGAGGTTGGAATATAACTCAGAACCTGGTCCCATGGCCAAAGGAACTTGAGTGGGGTCTCCCTCATGCTGGCCATGTAACTAGCCGTGTTTTTTGTTGTTGTTTCCGTGTGTGTGTGTGTGTGTGTGTGTGTGTGTGTGTGTTGTGGGTTTTGTTTTGTTTTGTTCTGTTGGGTAATTTCTTCTCAGGGCAAAGAAACAGGAGATGAAGTGAGCCTGGTCCATGGATGGGTACCCACCAGGACAGGTCCTGTTGAGCAGGGGTCAACCATAGTTCTGCCCATAAGGTCCCATTCTGCTGAGTGTTCTCTTCTTGGAGTTAGCCTCAGGGCCACCTGTATACTTCAGAGGATGTGCAGGAGGTGAAGGCACTGTGTGGGCCAGCCTGCACACCTACCTTTGTCACCCAAGCCAAGTCTGGAGACAGGTACTGCCTGCAGCATGCAGAACTGGCTTGGCCAAAGGCTTACAAGCAACAGGTTCTGTTGATGTGGGGAAGCTGGCAAATGCTGAGGGAAGAAAGAAAGACAGGACATCCCTGTTGCCTGGCTGCCTGAGTCTCAGGCCTTCTAGACAGGTCTCACAGAACTTTACTGCCCTGGTTGCAGGTGGGAGCCTGCCAGCTTTTTTCCATTTTTTTATTTCAGGACTTGTTGCTTGATTGTCTTTTCCACAAGAAAGTGAATCCCCACTCAGCCTCAGCCCTCTTCCTCACGAACCCCCTGCGTCACCCAGCCTTGTAAGCCACCCCCAGCCTTTCTAGTCACCTGTGGGCTCCAGCAAGCGGGTGGGGCCGCCCAGATGATGCTGGGCTGGGCCTGAGCAGGCCTGGGCAGAGGCTGGTTCATCTTCCTCCAGGTTTCGGCTGCTGGGGAGTTAATTGCCCCCGAAACGAAGGTTCTGTACACAGCTGTGGCCTGACTCCTTGCACCTGTCAGAAGGTGCCCTGGCTCAGCCTCCAAGGGCAGGGAGTCCCTAGGAAGAGTCTGAGAACAGCTCTGTCCTGCAGCCTCCTCCTGATTATGCCAAAAATTGAAACCCCCCC
>JADRCC010166103.1:0-14571 GCA_019843855.1 Hylomyscus alleni | reverse complement strand
AAAAAGTGGAAGCTTTATGGTACTATGAGAAAAGATTTGTATCGTGGTAGTTTTATATACATACACAAACACCTACCCACAGCATCTGCACTACAAGGCAGCCCTGGAGGGAAAGCATTTCTACACACACACTGCCACTATCTATGGCTGTCTGCCACTAGCCTCCACTCCCAATGATTTTACTCAGGGCCTGGTTGCAGCTGTTGCCAGGTCATTTTGTCCATACCTCCAGGAGTGCAGCTTAATGCTAAACACTCCAACTCAGTCCCCCTGACAGGTGACTGGGGACCAAACTCTGTGTACATTTCCAAGACGACTTATCCTTTCCATGTGCTAGAGGGCAGCCATCATCTTGGTCTGAGGCCAGTGCTGTATGGATAGCAGGCAGTCTGGCCACCATCAACAGGACCCTTCCGGCCTGCTTCTATCAATACTTCCCAAGGCCTACAGGACTGAAAGTCTCCGATAGAGAACAGCATTCATTCACCACCACCATAAAGTCCCCATCCAGAAGATATTAAGAGTCAAAATCTTGGCACAGCACTTTTCTGAAGTTGCTGACTCCTAGCTGCTAGGATATATTTAATCACACATAGACATGAACACAGTGTCTGTGTGTGTAGTCAGTAATGAATATAAAATACACCTAACCTGTTTTTCCTTTATTTATGGGTGAGCAATAATATTGAAAACAATAATAATTAGAACTTGAAAGACTACATTAAAACTGAACTTAGAACTAAAATGGATACATTTATATCAGGTCTTTAATACTCTAATCAATGAGCCCCATTGTCTGTTTCTAATCCAGAGGTTAACTGTGCCCAGAAATTTACAGTGAAACTTGTGCAAGCTGCAGTCCCCACAACCTACCCCACCGGCCCTATCCAGCAGATTCCCACTGAGCAGGTCACCTGGTAACAGATGGCACAGATGTCGTTGTGCTTCTCAAGCTGCTCTTGGGTAGCGATGGGGAGAGACTTAATCTTATTCACAGCGTCCCTGCGGAGAAGGAAGCTCTTCCAGCCCAGCTGGGCACGAAGCCACACATTGTAATAGGAATGGATGAAGATGATCATGGAGCCCATCACAGTCCACTCTCCAAAGATGGTCTCTGACACACCGTAGGCCACCACACAGAGGGCCACGAGAAACTCCAGCAGGCGGTAAGTGCCATTCACATAGTAGATGACATCGTCCATGTTTTCCACGGGCTCTTTTCGGAATTCCTCAACCATAAATAAGACGTAAATAAAAAGTGTTCCCAGAACCTGAAGAAGGGACAGTATTAAGATAGAAAGTGATTATAAGAAAAACATTCTCCCTAAGTTTAAAATAACAACACATGCACTCTTGGTACCCACTAAAGGTTGTGTATGTGGGTGACAGTGACCAGTTACTGAGACAGCAAATGCTACAGTACCTTCAGAAGCAGTGTTCAGTCTTCTGGAGCCCACCCAACCCTATCAACTGTCCCTGACCTTCCTCATTCCTCATCCGTCCACTCCTTGTCTCTCAGAACACTTCACCTGGACGAGGAACAGGACTGAGAGCACTGGTTCCAGAATGATGCTTCCTTCTGCCTCGTCCTGACTAGGCAGCAGCGACCTCTGTGAGGACCACAAAGCTCGCCTCATCCGGGCAAGACTGTTCATATGTATGAGACACATGTCTGTCTGTGTGGTACATACATTAGCTATGTATGTTTATGGTATACACCACGTGTGTACATATGTGAGCTGTATAGAAATTATATTACAAGGGTATTTTGAGTAGACATTTACTTTGAAAAGCCTATTCTAAACAAGCTCTAAGATATTTAAGGGTTTTTTTTGTCAATTTCGAGTTTATAAAACAACCCTGTATCATTACCATTTTGAAAAAAAAAGAGAAAGTCTTAATTATATTTTTTGTTGTTGCTGGTTTGCTTTGTTTTGTTTGTTTTTGTGTACTTTTTGTCATGAAGGCATCAAAAACAAAGGAGGAGGCCTCCAGGCCCTCACTCCCAAAGCCAAGGAAGTAGGCAGTGATGGAAGGCAGTGTTCTTTTCCAACAGCCTGGAAAAGAAAGCCTGTCTGCCAAGGAGGCACAAGCCTGAGTGCTGAGACGCTGAGCTCCCGAGCCGGAAGGCAGAGTGCACTGTGTTCACCTCGGATGTCGGGGCCAATAAACCCAGAGTAAACCGGCTGAGAACGCTCTCTGCCCCTGCTCAGTCTGGACAGAGAGAAGGCAGGTGTGCAGCTGGCTCGTGATTATGATGATATGGATATTGCCAACAAAATTGGGATCATCTAAACTCAGTCCAGATGGCTAATTCTAAATACTTTTTTCACCATAATAAAAGTAAAGCAAAAGGCTTTTATCATTACCACAAACAGAACACCACCTGGTTTAGGTAACATTTACTAAAACAAGTATCTTCATGACATGTAAATCTCATGCTTGTAATCATAAAGACACTTCTGACCACATGACAGTTTATCTAGCATTTCATATCCTACTTTGCTCACTATGCAGGATGTTCTAGTAAAGAACACAAAGTGATGGCCACCCAAAGCCACTCACTCATCTCAGAAGCACTACAGGCAACCAGGAGGCGCAGTGACCCTGTGAGGCTCACCTGGAGAGAGGTAAGGATGCTGCTGGAGATGATGATGAGAAGCCAGAAGTCCATGTGGAAGAACTGGCAAATCATGTAGGCCATGTATGCAGGGAACACGAGGAGGAACAAGCAGAGGCTCACGGCACGGAAGTGTTTCCACAAACTCCTGGACAAGGCAGAAGAGCCTCTTATATAGTCAAGCCGTTCACAAACTGCTTCCTCATCACAGTGGTGAGGGTACAATGGCTGTTCTGGAGTCACTCGTGGTGGGTTAGGGTTTCTACTACTATAAACCCTTAAGGGTGGAGCAAGCAGGGTCAGGGCACCCAATGGTCTACTTCTGTTTTCCTCTCACAGCCAAGAGGGAACCCAGTTTCAGCAAATGCTGCTGCAACCATGAGTAATGTTAGCACAGACACCAACTCCAGTGACAGCCCAGACCCTCAGGCAAGGCTCTGCATCTGCTTCTGGTGGAGAAGGAACAAGAGCGCGTCTGACTCAGCATCTTGAGGGATGCGGAACACCTGCTACTCAGCACTCCTGGAGCAATCGGGATTCCTCTTGGCAGCTTTTATACACTTTCTATAGTGTTCTAGCATTCTCATCAATATGCAAAATTAATTAATAAACTCTAAATAATTTAATTAAAAAGGCACTTTCAGAAACAGCAAAATATTAACTGTAGCTAGGTCAAGGTAGCTCTGTGCAATGGACTTTTAGCTGAACCCACCCTTAAACACCTGGTATGCTTTATGGAGAAACCTTCAACTTTAAAATCAATCCCTAATAACTGTAATTAACTATGATCAGTGAGATTAACTGACACACAGCCAAGAGCTGGAGCAACCAGAAACTGACTTTTTTAGCCACAGTACCTTTTAAGAGGACGTTACAAAATGTTTGCCCAAGCAGACTATGGGGGCACTGAAGCAAAGCTGACAAACTAATCAAAAGCTAATTTAAGAATTATCTTACAGATCTGCTCTTACAATTCTACCTACCAAGAGACTACTTCCTCCACGTAACAAATTCAAATGTAGTTCTAGAACCAATCATCAAAATATGGATGGAATGCTGGGAAAAAATAGTGACAGTGAATTTTAACCAGTCTTATCTGGAATTTCTTGTATGAACTACAAACCAAAATAGTATTGTTAGTTTTTGTGTTTGTTTTAAGTGCCAGATACTGATCTAAAGTCTCCGCACAGTCTAAGTAAGTCTTCTACCACTAAGCCAGATACTCCCAGTATGCAAAGCAGTATCTTGAAGGCAATGATAGTTTGGGTTTTAGGTCTTTTAAAATGTCTAGGGCTGCAGCCACCACTCCATCAGCTCAGTCAATGGAGTGCTCAGCTAACACCTACAGAAGACACCTGCTGGGACAGAAGGTCTGTAGCCTCAGTGGAGCCTATGGTGAGACAAGAGGATCCTGGGGGCTGAAAAGCCAGGCAATGTAGCCAATCAGTGAGCTTGGGTTTAGTAAGAGACCCTGACCCAATATCAACCTCTGACACACTGACACACACACACACACAGATAAATAGGCAGGAAGCATGCGCTCACTCATGAAGACTCTCTGATCTGACATCAATCTCTTGCTTCAACAAACATAATTGTATACCTGTATATGCCCCACAGAAGAATAAACAATATTTTTTAAATAATAAAAGTAAATATAATTTAAGCTTTTTCTTAATACTAGATGTACAGAGATCCAGCTCCCAATTTTATTTGGTCCCATATGGCATCAATAATCTCTGTTATGGGTTAGAGAGATGGCTCAGAGGTTAAGAGCACTGACTGCTCTTCAAAAGGTCCTGAGTTCAATTCCCAGAAACCACATGGTGGCTCACAATCATCTGTAATGGGATTTGATGCCCTCTTCTGGTGTTTCTGAAGATAGGTACAGTGCACTCATATAAATAAAATAAATAAATCTTTTAAAAAAGGGGGGGCTTAAAAAAAATCTGTTAGACTATCCACTCCTATGCTGCAACTCCTAAGAGACCATCAAAGGAGCTGCAACTCTGTTAAGTACCGTGTTTATGAATCCGACCCTTCTTCCTCACTTGCACTTTCCCCTAACGTTTTGCCCCCTTTAACTGGCATTACATAGGATACAATCACACATTATGTCATACACTTACTAGGAACTCTTAATACCTTGAAAACTACCATATAAACTGCATTAAATTTTTCTGAAGAAAGTTTCTTTCTTCAAAGTTTCTGACGTGACTTTTAACTACAGAAATCCTAAACTAGTGGATAAAACATTGGCTATATAAGTTTGAGGACCAGAGTGTAGATTCCCCAAAATCCATGTCAAAGCCAGCAGGTGGCTGCCTATGTTCAGTGTTCAGGAGATGGGAGACTAGACTGCCCAAGGCTAGACTAGGCTAGCTCAGTCACCAAGCTGTAGTTCACTCAGACCTTGTAGCGGTCAATTAGGTGGACAGAGATCAAGGAAAACTCCCAGCATCCATCTACGGCTTCAACATGCACACGTGCATGCAAAGGCAAATATAACACACAAACAACTGAACAGCAAGTTTCCATCCATCCATCCATAAGGCTATAGGGAGTGCGTGGGAAGAGAGTCCATTAACCGAATCAAAGATTAGGGTTTTCCTTACTTGTCTCTCGATGCTCCCAGTGCCAAAACAATGGGATCTGCGATCTCCAACATGGACTGCAGGATAGAGGCAACAACGATGAAGAGGATGATGCTGAGCAGGAACGCACGGTGAACCACCTGAAGTTCTATGAGCCCCGTCTGCACTGCCAGGATCAGCAGAGTCACTCCTTCTGTCATCCCCCTGACGGGCAGACGAGCAGACATGCCCAGAAGTTAATTCATATTGCAACCATCCCTGAACTCCAAGAGAGCACTCAAGGGCCCCAAGTGCTGATGACATAGTTTTAAGTCTATTCTGACATTTCAAGTTAAAGTCCTATCCAAATGCAAAGTAACTTCACGCCCATTGCACCTGTGTGGTGGCACACACTGATTTACATGCATCTTCATGGGTCCAAAAGCATGCTGTTGGTTCAGGATACAATGAAAGAAAGAAAATAACTTTTAACAATTAGGAATTTAAACAATTCCTAAGTAGACTGTCACTGAGACAGATCCTTCTGCTACTCACAGACAGCCAATGTAAAGATTTACAGCGTCAGTTATATAATGATACCTCCCTCTCTTCCCCACTCTGTCTCTCTCTCTCTCTCACACACACGCATACACACACACTAAATATAAAAGTATTTATTTAAAAACTTTTTTTTATTTGTTTTCACCATCTTGGAGGAGAAAATATCCCTTAAAAAAGACAAGAAGCTGTAGACAGCACAGAAACAAATCTTTTTGCAATTCAGTTTTCATATGGGATAACATATACCAAGTCACAAGACTTTATAATATCCAACTGGTTTGGTTAAAAAAAAGAAGAAACAACTCATATAAGCAGGAAATGATGAGCATAGTGTTTTATTTTTAAAACTATGTTAGAAAAATCCTTCAAGGTGTGACGACACCACACACTGCACCGTGAGAAAGTGAGCTGGTCTGAGAACACACACTGGTAATCTGTCTGGAGAACTCGTGCTAATAAATCACTGAATGCTGAGGTACAACACACAAACCTGTCAACTCGACAATCCTACACATGGTCTACACAAAAATTAAAACATGATAAAAGAAAACAGTGAATCCTGGGATCTGCTCTGTCACATCACAGAAGCACCCAGCAAAAGCAGAAACAGACATAGCAGGAAAATAAAAGACATGGGAATCTAAGTATCAAGGAGGCATAAAAAATGGGTCAGTCAAGTGCAACATGGGTCTTATTGGGATCTTATTTGAACAAAGTATTAAAAAACCCAATAGAGGAAACTGAATAGCTGGCTATGATTATCAAAGGTTCTGGTGTAAGGATGATTCAACCCTAGCTGTACCTTTATGAGAGACTGCTCAGTGGTTAGGAGCACTGCCCACGCACGGGTCACCTCCCAGGACCCACACAGTGGCTCATTACTATTGCTCCAGTCCCACAGGATCAGATACCCTCTTCTGCTCTTTTTAGGCATCAGGCGTGTATATGGCACAGAGACATGCATTCAGGCAAAACACACGCACGCACACATGCATATTTAAATTATAGACTGAAACTTTAGGAGCAAAACTACAATCATGCATCTGGGATTTTCTCCAAAGATGTTCAGCTAGGCACAAAGGTTAATTGTTCTGCCTTTGAGAATTGTTAATTCTCATCAAATCATCCTTTGACAGTTCAGGGAGTCTTAATAAATTTATGTTCAAACACACACACACACACACAAAACAAAAAGCCCTTGGGAGAAAGCATCAAACAGAAATTAGATTTTAACAGGTGGACACATCCTTTTAATGGGAAAAGGCAAGCTTTCCAAATTCTCAAAATCTAAAAAAAGCAAAATATCCAATATTTATCATAATATATGTATGTTATATGTATAATTAAAATACATTTCTACATTGTAGTTAGTTACTGTTTTCCATAGTACTTCAATGCCAATACTGCAACTGACTAGCCAAGAAACACAAGTTTTTAAAACTCCATTTTCTCTAAAACTTAAAGACATTCATGATTATTATTACATAGAGGTTCAGATCGTAAGTGAACAGTTTACCTATTCATGGCAGGATCATTCATGAAGGCTCGATATCCCTGCAGGTAGAACTTACAGAGTGTCAGAACTCCCAAGGCAACAAAGGATACCGTGAAGACCAAGCCCAGAAGGGAGTAGGGTGTGCTGCAGCACTCGGCGATGCTGGAAAATGGGAGGGAGAGAGAGAGGCTGAGTTCTCTATTTGTGGTAAAAACATTTTAAGCCTTTACATTTGCAGTGTTTGATTAGATCATCAGAAATCATTCCAGATCCAAATCTGAGATGACTTCACCCATTGCCCCATAAAGAAGTTAGTTTTTCATTTTGTTTTATTTCTTTATTTAAGCAGGATCTCACTATGCAGCCCTGGCTGCTTGGTCCCCCTCCCCCACCCGTTAGTTGTATTTGTTCAGACAGGATCTCACTATGCAGCCCTGGCTACTTGCTTGCTTTCTTTCTTCCTTTATTTATTGGAACAAGGCCTCACTACACAGGCCTGGGTGCTTGGAACTCACAGGGATCCACCTGCTTCTGCCTACAGAGTGCTGGGATTAAAGGAGAGGACCATCATGCCTGGCTACCAGACCTGGCCATTTTACCACTGGCAATTCTAAACTAGAAGTCTTCTACCTCTTCTCAAATATCCAGTAAGCAGTAACACATCTCAGCAAGGTCTTTACTGTCTAAGAGCACCTTGCCCACACCTCCACAACCATGTAATTTCACATGACGGTAAATATTCCAAAGTGACCTGCTATGTGTCCGTTGTTATGGCAACTGTTGGCTGCTCCAGAACTCCCCACTTGACCAATCATTATCAAGCAAGGGTCTCCTTACTACCCTGTAGCACACAGTTTTAAAAATCGATCCATGCTAAATCCGGCTAGGCACCGGCAACTGTGGTCTCACCCACCTCCATGGCCAGTCCCAAGTGGTGGTCTTGCTCTGGTTCCTGAAGCCAGCTGCTGCCAAGCTGCTCTGATCTTCCCAAGTCATCCACCCCCTGTGGCTAGTCTGCAGAAAGCCAGCAAGCTCTTCCTCAGATCCTCTTAGCCCCGTAAAATGGTAACACTAGAGACTTGTACTGTACCACCCAGATTTATAATGGTAAATCTCCAACCCCAAAGTGCCCATGCAAAGAACACAAAACTCAATTGATATAAATACAAGCTGCACACCTAAATAGGACAAATGTACCCTACGTTACTCTACTGGCCATCTATAAAATCCCTAGTGACCCATGGCTCCTTTAGGCCCCGTGGCCTCAGCTTATCTTCCTCTTCCTCTATCTTCCTCCACCCTCCGTCTCTCTCGTTTCTGCCTCTCTTTCCCCTCGCTAAACTTTGAGCTCTGCCTTTTCCTTCCACTGCCCAATCTCAGGCCCTAGCCTTATCTGACCAATTAAGATTTCACCTGACCCACCCGAGTACATGCACCCCTCTTGAGGGAGCAGAAAATACAGACAGCAATACACAACACTACCCACTCACCCCACAAATACAACAGTATTAACCACACTATGGTGGCCACAAATTTTTATTTAATTTGGGAATAGATAGAAGAATTTAACTTTAAACAGCTACTTTCAGAGCATACTCAGGAATAGAGTTCAAGATCCTTAAAAAATTGTTGCAATTTTAAAAATTAAAAATCAAGCTTTGATAACATAAAAATTAACATAAAGCTTATTTAATATTGAACTGGGCATTAAAATGCATTTGGTTTTGTTGATCATGTCACTTGTTTACAAAAGCTACTAATTAAAATACCTAATTTTTACAATGTACATCCAAGCATTCATATGAACAACAACACATAGACAGACAGACAGACACACACACACACACACACACACACACACAATCAATAAATGAATAAATAAAACAGTGAACCAGGAACGAATATCTATGTATAGAGAGTGGAGCATTTCAAAGCCAATCTCTGTTGAAATTACAACTATGGACCCAATATAAGCTCACAATAGACACCACAGTGGGAAAGAACTCAAACGACACACCAAGATTAAAATGAAACAAAACAATAACCCCAACCTAGGGTCACAGAGACAGCTCAGTGAGTAAGAGCATTTACTGTACACACATGAGGAGTTCAGAGCCCAGCACCCACCTAAACCCCAGGGTGTGGCTGTGTGCACCTGGAACCCCAGCATTTAGGGGAGAGGAGAGACAGAGACAGGATGACAACTACTAGGTCTTGCTAGCTATAAGCCTAGCTAGCTCCAGGTTCAGCAGGACACCTGCCTCAAGGTAATAAGGCAGAGAATGATGCAGCAGGACATCTAGTACTCTCCATTGCATGTGCATACCAACACGTGTGCACACCAACGTGTGTGTACACACCCCCACATTCAGGAACAACCTTAAATCCTGAAAACCAAGTGTTTGAATTCTTTGGGGCTTGTCAGAAGCCATCTAGGAAAGGCTAAGGCAAGCAGGTGAGTTTTCTGGAGGTGGCCCACTGTTCTGTATGGCTGCGATGGGTAAGCTCTGAGAAATGCAGGGTCCTTAGAGCCTTCACCTCAGGATTGCTTCTCACTGCTGAGGTGCCTTTCCTGTCACTACTGTATAGCCTAATGATTCCTGGGCATTCAGCCACCCTATTGGGCAGATTTCCTGCAGAATCAGTATGAAGATATACTTTCATATACTAAATGCTGTATAGATTAATTGATGATTTCATAATTCTTAATACTGATTTTATAGAGTTCCTAAATTGATACGAGTAATTTCAAGCTCCCTGTAGAATAAAAGCTGCAGTTAGAGCTCTGTAAAGCTTCATGTGTCAAGGGCTAACTGTACTAGAAGAAAGCAGGCTTGAAACAAATTCACAATCAAGAAAAACATTCCTTCTAGGTTAGCTATGAGACCATTATCTGATAACTAAAGGTCATAAACTGGGAATGGACAATTTATTATAGGTGCAAAGATAAGAAATAAAATATTGACTGGTTTATCGATACAAAAATTCAAAATAATAAGAAACAAGGCAGAAGATTTGTCTCTTGACAAAACTGGACTAACTTGTGACACAAAAATTACTGCTTTAAATTTATAATGAATTTATGGGTCTAGAAGATAGATAACGAATGTTTAGTGAGACACTAGTCTTATTAATGGAAAGACATGTAAATAATTCTGCTGTTATTCCTTAAGTCTTATTGATTTATGACATGAATTATTGCCTTAAACTTACTATGAACTCATAGAATGTAAAAACTGCTTAGAAAACCTTGTAATCAATTATCCTGAGAAAGTATAAAACAAAGAACCAAAGTAAAATAATGGCACAGCTTTCTTCAGCTTCTTTCAGTAGGTGTGTCTTTATTCCTTCTTTTTTTCTTTTCTCTCTGGTTCACGAAGAGTTAATAAACTCTGAGCTTCTGGCCAGCCAGGGGGCCTTGAGCCAGAGAGAAAAGAGCCCTAGTAACTAACTTCATTTCTTAATCCCCTGCTGGTAACAGAAGGAATCAAACTAGCAGAACCCTGTGGCTTTTGGCCTTAGAACAGCAAAGAGTTAAAGGAAGAGAAAGACTGCCAAATAGTAAGCAACAGTTGCCCCTGCAGCTGCTGACACCACCCATCAATACCTGCCTCAGTCTACCCTGGATGTCCGGCTGGTCACTGGCAGGGGCTAAACAGGAAAGTGCTCAAGGATCTATCCATTTTACCAATTATTTTATTATCTCAACACTGAGCAAAACTCGAAGAATATGAGGCTGTGGTCCAAGTACACAGAACAGGCACGGGCACTGAACTGAGACCTAGCTTGGATGGCCTCTTGTCACACTGCCACCAGGGAGATGCTCTCCTGCAGTCTCCTCACTGAAAACAGAAAATGGCAATAAAGGTTCCCGTCCCTCATGAGTGCTAGAAAAACTAAATGGGAGGAAAAATGTTTAGTAGATGGCATGTATTAAAAACTGAACAGAACCATCATTGAAGTAACATATCCACAAACCACTTTCTGTACCCTGGTCTCCATGGCAGCTTGAACACACAATACTTCCGTCCACATATCCCTTCATTCCAGATCTAGGCCCCACACAGTGGCACCTTGACTAAATACAGTCCTGTGATATTGCTAAAAGAAGCGGACACACCTGACTTCCCAGTCCTAAATTCCCAGACTTCCAAGGGTGGATTACCTTGTCAGGAAAAGGAAGAGAAGCCTCTCCCGGGATGCAGGCTGATCTCGGGTGCTGAAGTAGGAGTAGATCTGAAGAGCAAATAAAACAAGCCAGAAGACCATGAAGAGCACGGGGACCACCAGCTGGTTCCACAGGGACATTCCCAAGGCCAGAAGGCCGTACACCTCCACTACCTGAAGAGGAGAGACAAGGCTGCCTTAGATCTCAAGTACTTACACAGCTCATTCCTCCTACAGGGCTGCTCTCACTAGACTCCTTCAGAGGCAGACACACAGTATGCAGCAGTTTCGTATGTACTGAATTTCCCATTCCTATTCACACGTGGTATGTGTCCACAGGTCAGCAACAACACACTGCCCCAGGGTTGAGGGAGAAGGCTGGATTCAAAACTAAACAATCTCAATGGTGGTTTTGAAGAAACCTGGTTTATGACCATGTCTAATCAAGATATTGATTAAGAAAATGGGGGGGTGGAGTAGGGCTGGAGAGATGGGCTTGAGGTAAAGAGCACTGGCTGCTCTTCCAGAAGACCCAGGTTCATTTCCAGATCCACATGGCAATTCACAAAGCTCTGTGACATCAGTCCTAGGGGATCCGAAGCCCTCTGCTGGCCTCCAAAGGTATCGCACAGACAAGTGGTACATAATAGATATGCAGGCAAACACTCACATAATTATAAAAATTATAAAAAATAATATAATAATAAAAAATAAAGATAATAAATAAAATTTTTTAAAAAAGAACTGCTCTGGATTGGCTCATGAATGTCACAGTTGTGACAGAGTACTTCATCTCTCGTCTGCATTACAGAGGAGCAAAGAGAATTTCTCGGCATGTCTGTCCCACAGACAAACCAATTCCCCTTTCTCCCCTTGCTTCCACCACGTGTCCAAATCTGGTGTGCCAAATACAATAGACGAAAAGGATATACCTTTAAAAGCTACTAAACTCAAAACTCACAAAGTTTATTAGTTTATAAATCATCTCTCACAAATCTCTTTAGCAGGGCTCATCAGTCACTGAATGAATTCTTGATTATTACATCTGAGATGACACGTGTCAGCAAGTTTCTAGAGTGCCTGATCAGGCACCAGACCAGGCAGCCTTCACATCCTTAACCCAGCAGCCAAAGGAATCTCTTGATGTGAGCCTGGGCACTTCAATAAAACACAGAGCTGGAGGTGCAGTGTCAAAACATACTCACGCTCACTTCTAAACTATTCTTCTTACCTAGACCCTGCCCCCCCACCCACACATTTATGTGCATGTGTGTGCTTGTGTGAGTGTATGTGCATCCAGAGACCTACAAATGCCACAAAGGGCATAAGATGTCCTGGCACTGCAACTATGGGGTATGTGAGCCACCATGTGTGTGCTGGATCTGAACCCGGGTCTTAATGCTAGAGCAGTAAGCTCTGTTAACTGCAGGGACATTGTTCCAGCCTCACATTTGCGATTTTTCTAATTTACATTTTTTGTTAGTAAAACATACCTTTTCTACAATCTGGTCAAAATTAATTTTTTCCCATTTAGAAACTATTTAAGTAAACTGTTAACTAGTCAGAACATGACTGTTAGAGGCCAACTTTTATTCAAAGTAGATAGTAGGCTGCTGCTTTTCCAATCACGAACACATCATTTAAAAGTCTGACATTTTCCATTTCTTGCTCATGTAATTCTCAAGTCATAAATTTTATAACCTGTAATTTATGTTCACTCATCTCACCCTAGTGACGTGTGAACCACATAGCAACCACATGGATCTCACCATGACCTTGAGAAACAGAGATGCTGTTAAATATTTGATGTAAATAAAGGTTTGCAAAATGGCTACTCTGTTATAATCTAGAATTGTTCCACAACATACTGATCTGAAGATAAAATGCAGGTCTTGAGTTGACAACCCCTCTCATCCTGAATAAAAACATAGCCCTTCACTGTGAGGCAGCTCTGTGTTGAGCAGTGTTCTACTTCGGGGAGACCACCCATGTTAATCACTGGGCATGAGAGAGGAGGAGAGAATCAGGCTCAGGCTCAGGGCTTAGGGAATAGGACCCAAAGGTCTGCTGGCAGAGCACAAGATAGCACCTCTCCCCCAGGAGTATTAAGTGATCTATCTGAGAGTTTGCTGTAAGTCAAAGTCACACACAGCCAAGAGGGGAAAGAGAAACCAGGCCAGCACTCTTTTCATTTACAATGAAGCTTATCAATTGGTCAAAAAGAAGCACTTCTCTTCCTAACATCTAATCTGGGATCATCTGTCCTAGAGCTAAGGCAAAGAAGAGGAGAACGACAATTACAAGCAGCACACTCTGTGTGCCAGCCTCTGGCACTGCTGCTAAATGAGACCTATCACCCTGTAACCCCAACCCGTGTAGCTTCCCAGGTTAAACCAGCTAGGTAAACAAAGGGAAGACACTGCTGACACAGTAGGAGTGGAGACAGAAGAGAAATCAAGGATTACCCGTCAGGTATTTCCTTATTCTTGTCTTTACTATAATAGCACATGGCCTGCCTGATTCGGAGCTCATCTCAATCTCCCAGCTACCTCGGGGAGAGGAGAGCACGTACTATTATCAGCTTCGTTTTACAGGAAGTAGAGAGAAGTGATTACACCAAATTCATACAGGTCAAAATGCAGTCTAGGGGCATGAACCCAAACACTCTGCACCCACAGATTTCTTCCTTTGCTGTCTCCTCCAGCGAGACCAGGGGCTGTGAGAAAGTGTCCCCAGAGCCACAAGTGGAATGAAAATGAACCTGCCTTCACAGAGAAATGTAATGACCCGTGTGTGCCCAGGACTCTTACCTGAACTAACTCCCTGTATGCAGATTTAGCGAGGTTATATGGTACTAAGAGATTAGACCCTAGAAAGTACAGGACTTCCAATCCTGTAAAAATCATAGCAAATTTGTTGATGATGACAATGGTCTCCAGAGGGACGAGGCAGAGTCGAGCCAGCAGAGGAAGCATGTGCGCCGAGAAGAGCCAGATCTGCTTCGTTTTCATGACACAGGAGCATAAGGTACACACCACTAACTGACCTGAAATGGGAAACAGATGGCATTAACCCTGGGCATTTGGACTAAATGATGATGATGATGGTGAGGAGGAGGAGGAGGAGGGAGGAGGAGGAGGGGGGGGGAGGGGGGG
>JADRCC010166102.1:0-12373 GCA_019843855.1 Hylomyscus alleni | reverse complement strand
CCCTAATGAAACTCGTTAGATTATAGAAAGGAAGACATGAAAGTAGAAGGGGCAGAAATTAGTTTGGAAGAGTAAGGTACTCAATAGGAGCCAGGGGAGCGGGGCAATGGATGGTAAATATGATCAAAACACAAGTGCATGAAAAGGTCATAGTGAAACCCATGTTAATGAATACATGCTGATGAAATATTCAAAAGAACTATGCATTTGAGGTTTCTAATCAGACCATACAGGAAAAGTTCTGTTTCTGCTTCTATTTGTATACACACTCTATGAATTTTCTTTGTGTGAAAATTTAGGATAACAAGAGGGACTCTCTGACATGGTAGCTATGAGTTATGAATATGATTACTGCAATGCACTAGCTGGAGTGTCTAGCAAATTGTAACTGCTAAGAAAATTTAACTAAAGCTATCATCCTGGATGCTTTCCTCTCTTGCAGGTACAAGACTAGCTAGGACACCTAGCTTCGTTACATTTTAGAATGAATAACCATTATGTGTCTTCCAATTGTGTCTTTTCCAATAGGCTATTCTCTCAGTGTCCTATCTCCTTACAAATTAAGTGCTAATTATATCCAAAGATTATTGATTGTTAAGTGTATTCAAAGGTTAGTACAGCTTCAGAGACCACAGAAGTAGCAAAGGCCAATGCTCAATTGAGAAAGCACTATTTGAGAACTAATTGTTCCTATGATTTTGGACATTATGAATCCAGCATCTGGCTAGGATACAACTGATAGAAATTCAGTCTTCAAATAAGACGGCTTATATAATATATTTTGCTTACTTTATTGAAATGGGGTAACAATTACAGCAAAGTCTAATAATAAAGTCAAAGTACTTAAAAATCTCTCCCTCCTACCATGTTATTAGCTGACATTTTAAGGTGGAATGATTTTGAATGATCAGCCAACTGCAAAATAGATTTCTGTTGTTCTTTTCATTCCCTGCTAGTTGAGGTAGAATAATCCCATTCTTAAGTAGCTTCTTATGGGCAGTCAACCCACAGGAGAGTGTTGCAAAATGTATGCTGTAGGGAGAGGCACTTGGAAGCATGGGTGTTTAAGTCATTCTTCTTTTACTGTGTCTCAGCGTATCAGGCTGTCAGGATTCTTTGGAAACCAGAAAGCCCTGTTTTTTGGAATACATCTTAATTAATCAACCATACTGTTTCTGTCAAGTTTATGAATGTTTCAAGGCCCATATTTATCAAAAAAGAAACTCAAGATTAAAGAGAAGAGAAACAGAGTGGAAGAGGATGAGAGACAGATCAAGAGAGACAGAGAAAGAGAAGGAAGCAAGCAATGGAGTTAATTAAGTCAATGCAGAATATTTCATCCTCAAAAGTGAGTCTCTGCCTTGTTGATACCTAATAAGTTTCCCAATTGCTTGTCAAAATTTA
Organism: Hylomyscus alleni; assembly: GCA_019843855.1. Lineage (NCBI taxonomy): Eukaryota > Metazoa > Chordata > Mammalia > Rodentia > Muridae > Hylomyscus > Hylomyscus alleni. Next base: position 10,969 of record JADRCC010166102.1, on the reverse strand, counting down.
TGGACTTAAATAGGATAAAGGTTTTCTTTGCTTTAATTGATTCTTTAGATTTAAAAAAAAAAATGTTCTAGGAGAGCAGTTTGTAGCTGATGGGCCTGGTGTGACTGTCTATTGGGTGGATTTTGAACTGGAAAAGGTCTGACAAGCATGGTCCTTGGCCAAGAAAGACTGCTAGTCCTTATTCCCTGGGGCGGATGCCCCAAAGATAAGTACCCAAATCTTCACTATAATAGGTACCTAGGGAACAGAAAAGGCTGGAACTAGCTGAGATGCTGAAGCACTCACAGCTTCTCTCCCCCTGTTCTCTTTATCCTGCCTCTTTAAGTACTGCTCCACTCCTGGCCGTGCTCTTACTGGCTTATTCATCTACAGGCTTCAAGAAAGGCCATCAGAGATGTATTGCAGGTCCTCCTGGAGCCTTACCTCAGATTTGAATTCCAATTTAGGAGCAAGCATGAAGTGAGAGCTTTCCAAAGGAAGGAAATAACTTTGATTGAGACGCAGCTTGATGTCAGTTCATCACGTCAGGACACATTATTGTTCCTTAACCTACAAGAAAATTACTTCTTTTTAAAATAATCAAGCAACAAAACCTTAGTGGGTATCTCAGGAAATGCAGTAATAAATAATAAGGCAAAAACCTCCTCGTTCCTGTCTCCAGCTGAGTTTTAGTCACAGGACAGCCTTGTGGTGGTAGTGTTCTTTGCACAAATTAATTGTATGACTGATGGCTTATTGAACTGGTTTAACGCTGGTGGTTACCTAGTATTTTTCTTCTCTTCTCCCTTTTTCTTTTTTCCTCTTTTTTCTTGGTTTGTTTGTTTGTTTGTGCTTTGTTGTTTTGTCTTTTTCTTTTAAATAAAGTATGGCTACATAGCCCTGCCTTGAAATTGCCATAATCATGCGACCTCTTCTCCCAAGGGCTAGGATTAGTCATATACCACTAACTCACCAAGTGTTAAGTCATATCTATAAATAAATGTATGATTTGTTTTCTGCCATCTAATACTTAAGCTTCTTATTTCTTTCTCGTGTTTAGATGCACTAAACACTACCTTTGGAAATCACTTACATTTGTTATTCCGTTCTTGTGTTTGATTGCATTAAACACTAGCTTTGAGAGCACTTTTAAAGAGCACTGTTGCCTTGTTTCTGATTTTGATGAAAATTCATCCACAGTGTTTCCCCATTCGTGATTCTGGTTCTTGATTTAAAATACATTTATCAATATTATAAAGACTTTTAAAAGTCGAAATTGGGCAATAAATAGTGTTAATGTTCCTTTTTGGTATCTATAAGGATGATCATGCATTTTTCTCACTTTAACTCTTGTTTTAACTAATTGCAATAGATTTCTTGACACTGTAAGGCTTAGATTACTGACATTAAGCCCAAAACTCTGTGGATTTTTCTTGAAAGTTTTTTCATGCCATATATTCTGATCATACTTTTTTCTCCCTCCTAGTCCACCCAAAGCCTCCACTACTCACCTAACTGCACACCCTTCTTTCTCTTTCTCTTTAGAAAACAAACAGGCAAACAACAACAAAACAGAATTTTTTAAAAAAACACAAGAAATACACTCACGCATACTATAAAAACACAAAACAAGAAACCATTATATACAGTGAATAGACCACTAAAATAACAGTGCCCCCAAAAGCAATATGTGATAACATGTCTACAAAAGTACCACTGAGTTCATTTTGTGTTGGCCGTTTATTGCTGGGTGTGGTGCTTAGTCTTTTTTGTTTGTTTGTTTGTTTGTTTGTTTTTTTGTTTTCAAGACAGGGTTTCTATGTGTAGCCCTGGCTGTCCTGGAACTCACTCTGTAGACCAGGCTGGCCTTGAACTCAGAAATCCATGTGTCTCTGCCTCCCAAGTGCTGGGATTAAAGGCACACGCCACCACGGCCCGGCGTGGTGCTTATTCTTAAATGTGGTTAATAGATCCAGTGAGATTTCCTTGGTGAAAACTATATTTTCCTTTGCAAGCAGGTATCAATTGTAGATAGCTTCTTGGTTAGCGATAGGATGAGGTGTCTATTTACTCTCTCATCACTGGGATCCCATCTGACTTAGATCCATGAAAGCCCTGTGCATGCTGTCACAGTCTCTGTGAGTTCATATGTATAGTGGTCTTGTGTCTGAAAGGCACTGTTTCTTTTCTTGGTGTCTACCATTCTCCCTGGCTCTTGCAATATTTCTGCTTCTTCTTGCACATAGCTTCCTGGGCCCTGGACAGGTAGGTGTTAATGAAGACATCCTACTTAGGACAGAGTGTTCCAAAATCTCTCACTCTCTACACGTTGTCCAGTTTTGAGACTCTGTGTTAGTTACCATCTACTATAAGAGTTAGCTTCCCGGGTAATGGCTGAGCAGAATGATCTAAGCAGAATGTCATTAGGAGTAATTTTTATTGCTATGTTCCTTTAACAGAACAATAGTGTTTGGTTTTCTCCTAGGTCTCTGGCCCATCCAATCTCAGGGTTTTGGCCATCAAAACAGTGTCATAGATAACTTCTATCTCATGGAGTGGGCCATAAATCCAACCAGATAGTGATTGGTTACTCCCATAAGCTCTTTTTTCACTACTGTACTAGCACATCTTGCAGGCAAATCAACATTGTAGATTGAAGGATTTAGAGCTGGATTTCTCATTTGGTAGAGTGCAGAGTGCCTTCCAGTACCATGAACATTAGTCAGTAGAGGTGAAGGCTCTAGGTAAGCAATAGCTCAGTTTCTCTGTTGTAGGTTTTGTCTTCAGCATCAGTTTTTTGAGAGTTGTCAATAGTCTGAGTTGACAATAGTCTGAGTTGTTTGGAGTTTCCAGGAGGTCCCTCCCTTTAGCCAACAACACAATTAGATGTAACCAATTCCTGGCACTAGAAGCTTCATTCAGTGGCAAAAGGTGTCTACTTGGAGCTTTGTCTCACTCATTATTTGGTAATTCCATTTATATTTCTTTCATATATGTATATATTTTTAAGAAGCTTCTACTGTAGTGGGTTTCCATACAACCCATCAAATAGCCTTCTCATATATTCCCTCCATCACCCTCTTTTTGCTTCCACGTCCCTTTTTGATTGTTTCACAGTCTCCTCTTACCCCATCCATCCATAACTATCCATTCTGTTTCCCCTTTCTAGGGTGGTCCAGTCCTCCCCTTAGTTTCTTACTCTATACATAACTTCTGTTGATATATGGATTATAGACTGCTTATTGGAGACTTAACAGCTAATATCCACATATAAGCTAACACATTGTTTGGAGTCTGGGATGATTTTTTTTTCTTGCTCTATCCATTTACATGCAAATTTCATGACTTCATTTTTAGACAGTTCAGTTATATTTCATTGTATAAATGTACCACATTTTCTTTATCAATTCATCCTCTGATGGACATTTAGACTGTTTCTACATTCTGTCCATTTAGAATAGAGATGCAATGAACAAGGTTGAGCAAGTGTCGGTGTAGTAAGATGTAGCATCCTTTGGGTGTATGCCCAAAAGAGGTATAGCTGTATATTGAGGTAGAGGTAGACTTTCCCCCCAGCTTCTTTAGGAACTACCGTACTAATTTCCATAGTGGTTGCACAAGTTTGCACTCTCGCCAGCAGCAGTCAAGTGTTCCCCTTACTCCATATTCTTGCCAGTATGAGCTCTCATTTGTATTACTGATCATGGCCATTCTAAATGATATAAGATATTTCAAAGTAATCCGTTCTCCTGATGGCTAAGGATATTGAACATTTCTTTTAGTGTTTCTCAACCATGTAAGTTTCCTCTATTAAAAATTCTCTGGACCTTTGAGCTTTACCCAGGGTAGAAGAAAGAGTCTTGTCCTGGCTGCCTTCAGATTATGATGTAGAACTCTTGTCTTCTCCTCCAAAACCATGTCTGCCTGGATGTTGCCCATGCTTCATGCTGTGATGAAAATGGACTGAGCCTCTAAGACTGTCACCTATGGATATGCAAAAATCCTACTATGAAGCTGAGTAATACCCTTGGCTTCTCAAGTACCCTGACCAGATAGAAGCCCTATAACATTATTGTAAAGGAGTCTGTGTGTGTGTGTGTGTGTGTGTGTGTGTGTGTGTGTGTTTATTGAAAAAAATATATTATCACATCTTTTCAAACCTTCATACATGGTGATTAGGAGTGACATTATTCTTCAACCTCACCTAACTTACCCAATTCTCAGTGCTCCTCAAGGACACCAGAAATGTGTCACCATCCAGGAAAAGAAAAGTGAATTGTACACACAGGTACTTTTCTTCCTTTCTTTGTCATATGCCACATGGGTTATAACAGAAAAAATATTCACAAAACATCATAAATCCCAAATCAGTATTAGCAGTATAAAAGTATAAAAAAAAATGTTCACTAGTACTTCCTATATTTTGAAATGAGATTGACTATTAATAGAAAATATTCAATACAATATGAATCCAAATAATTCTTTCCTCCAAAATATAAATACTGCAGCTAGCATATATATGCTATATATATATATACACACACACTATATATATAGCATACATATATACAATAAATATTTATTTTGTATATATATATATATATATACATACATACATACATATATATATATATATATATATATATATATATATAATAAAACTAGCAAGTTGGGCCAGCAAGATAGCTCAGCAAAGAAAGGCACTTGCCACTAGCCATGACCACCTTTGTTCTAGCCATGGAACCATACATTGTAAGGAGGTAATTGACCCCCGAAACTATTCTCTGGACTCTACGTCCATACCACAGCATGTGTGTGCCCACACATACACACAGAATAAACAAATAAAAGGTAATAAAAAAATTTCAGGAACTGACCAGTCACAGATAACACAAGGATAGTTTATTAATAAGATGTTGCTGATTAAATAAGACTATTCTTAAGTCTCCAATTAAGAAAATTAAGGATTATTCAGAAAATGTCATGAATATAATATTAATGTAAAGAAACATAATCCTATACATATACTGTTAAAAAAAAACTGACATCATTTTAGTCTTATTCTACCATGGGAAAAAGAGCCTCTGAAGAGCTCAGACTCCACATTGCTTATGATTTACCAAGATACCTTTTCACATCTGCATTTATGTTTCTACTCTCAAATATAGTATGCTGGTCAGTGGTATTTCCTATCCTCTAATTATAAATTACTGAGCAGGTCTTATAGTTTGTCATGATTCTCTTGTGACTTTCACTAGTGTGAGTCAGTTCACTCAAGTCAGGCCAAGGTTGAGTTTAATGACAAGGTTACGTGTCTGGTCATAAGATGCTGGAAATCTACTAGTCCACTGAGGTATCACGGTGTCCTAGGAACCATGCCTGGATTTTCGTCTGGACACTTAGCATGTCTTTTTTAAATTAAAAAGAGTACTAAAGTACTTTTAAGACAGGCAATTCCTTTACAAACACAAAACATCATAAATCCCAAATCAGTATTGGCAGTATAAAAGTATAAAAAAAATGTTCACTAGTACTTCCTATATTTTGAAATGGGATTGACCATTAACAGAAAATATTCATAAAGTTACATAAAGTCTAGAGGACAAATCCTCAGGAAGACACCTTTCAAGCCTGCTTGGCCCTTCACTTGCCTCAAACTGCTTGATGTGTGAATCTAAGCACTTTTCACTGGCTGTTATCGAATCCGATATTTAGATCTCAGTGAGATCAGGACAGACCTCACTGTCTGCACCTGTAAGGGTGTTAAAATGGCCATGGTTTGTCTTATCAGACAATTACCCCAAGTGTCCAAGTTATCTTCCTAGCTAGACAAAACTTTGATATCTAAAGCCAAATGTTTAAAAATACAAAAGGAACTTTTAAAAATGACCATCTGTTCAATCCAATTCAGGTCATCATTAGAACTCTTGCACTGTCTAAGGAAAAAGTTCTCCAGTGTTATATAAAGGCCCATTTAGAATACGCACTGCCCCACTAAAATGTTAAAGTAGAGCATTGTCTGTACAAAGTGGGAGACAAACTTTCCAAACCAATAGTGTGTGAGACCAAATATGGTTTACTGAAGAAAATCCTGCAAACCACACCTTGATTGTGTCATCAGTTTGATACAATAATGATCTGACTAAAGAACATTTCATTAAACAAGAAGTCTATTACTGTTTTTGTAAGATCTTCTGAAGTATGCTCCTGATGAGAACACATTCTCTGAGAGCAGAGACCCAAAGGGTTTTTTGTTGGTGGTGGTGGGTTTTGTTTTTGTCTTTGTTTTGTTTTGGAGTCTTTTTTTTTTTCCTATGAAATTCCTCATAGTCACCATTTTGGTGGTGGTGTTCACCGAAGGACTAACCCAAGACACTTAAATACATGTAAAGACACTGTGTTTGTGTGTGTGTGTGTGTGTGTGCATGTGTGTGCCTTATACAATTATAAAAGAAATCCAATGTTGTAGTTGGACATCATTGTTCAGCACTACAAGATACAGATAACAGTGACAGAAACCCAAAGGGCATGGGAACTAATCAGATATATGAATGTTATGGTAGCTCATCTCTACAAATCAAAGGCTATAATGTGCCTTAGGCTTACTGCAAATTACTCTTCAACATGATTGGAATATCTTTAATAGCTATAACTACATGGAAAATATAGCTACTTGAAAACTTAACAAGATGAGATTGTTTCTCAAATAAGTTTAAAGGTACGAAGCTAAAAAAAATCCAAAATACTCTCTTAAAATTTCATTTTCTGACTATCATGGCACACTTTTCTGAGCTTTAAGATAACTCATGCTAAATCTATTGTGTTCATGCAAATAAGAATAAATCAGATTGAGTGGGATAAGAGGGATCTATGTATATGTGTCCATTTATGTATGTGTATATGTGTATATTTATAAAGTATATATATATATATATATTCTTATCTATATAATAGTTTTATGGATTATCAATATGGCCTCAATAAAATTTTTTGTTTCCTTTTTAACAAAAAAGAATTCTCTGTTTAGATATATATCTCATTTTAATTGGGTTATTTTTTTCTTGATGTCCAGTATTTTTAGTTCATTATATATTTCAGATATTAGCCTTGTATCAGTTGTGTAGTTGGTAGAAATCTCCCTATTCTGTAACTGCTTTGTCTGACTGATGGTGTTCTTTGACACACAGATTTTTTTTTTAGTTTCATGGAGTCCTGTTTATAACTTATAATTTTAAGGGTAGTATTAAATTCTGTTTGGTAATATTTTGTGTCCAATATTGAGAAGTTTATTGGGAAATCATATTTATAACCCCTATAATTACTAATTGTTTTATAAAAACTATTTGGAATCTATTTTATTATGCTCTGAAATATTTTAAACAAAATAGGAGACTTATGTGTTTAAAAACCATTTAGAGTTTTTAGTCTGGAAAGTGACATGATAAAAAGAATCCTTATTCTAGTAATGGCATGCCGAAGGCACAGACCAAACAGGAAGACAATATGAGATTAACTGAGATATGTGTGGGATGACTAAGACCAGATAAAAGGAATGCTGGGACTGAGGGGGTAATTATGGAAGGAAGGATGCTTCGATAAAGGCAGAGAGAGAACTTGGTAGCTAACACGGTTTCCAAATATAACAGGGATACTAAATATTGCCTAGGACATATTTATACTAAAAGAGTATTTGTTGTTTACATGAAATTCAAATTTAAGTCTGTGCCCTGGATCTTTACTTGCTAAGACTGGCAGCCGTAACTTAGTGATAAAGGAAAGATTCCATGACTTTGGACAACTCTAGTAGTTAAGTAGCTGGGGAATAATGAGGAAAAACATCAGTGGTTTTTATTTTTTGGTAAGATTAGAAGTTTATGTCTGTTTTCTTTTTTAACAGGCACAATACTAAGATTTTCTGTGAGATCACCAAATTGTGGGCTTTTTGTAAAGATTTATTTATTACATATAGTGTTCTGCCTGCATATATACCTGCATGCCAGAAGAGGGCATCTGATCTCATTATAGATGGTTGTGAACTACCATGTGGTTGTTGGGATTTGAACTCAGGACCTCTGGAAGAGCAGCCAGTGCTCTTAATCTCTGAGTCATCTCTCCAGTCCGTCTACTTTTTCAGAGATAGAAATTCACCTTCTTTTGTTTCTTTCTTCTTGATCTGATCATTGAGATAACAAATAGATGGTAGTAGAATAAGATGAATAAAATTATTTAGAGAACCTGAAATTTTTTTCTAAGTGATATGAATGACGTCAAAGAAAGATTTCTTTACAGAAGCAATGTTTTTAAAAATGCTAAGAATTTAAGGTATGTTTTGAGTCAGAGGTTATATCAATAGTTCATTTTCTTTTTAAATAATTCACTTTGTTTAGAAAGGAGAAATATAAAGCCCTTGCTATGGTATACCTGTAGAATTCCAAAGGAAAAATATGTGTGTTAGTAAAAGAAAGTTTATGCTTCCACAAGTATCATCAATATAGGCTTATGGAGACTAAACTAGATTTCTATTATTCGATCTGAGTATGATGAGTACTTAGTGATAATTGTATATTTACTTGAGTCATATAAAGCCATAGAGCTGAATTTTCATGTTCTTTTTATTATAATCTCCATTTTTCCCTCTGAGCAGTTTTATAAAAAGTGGTTCTTGAGTCTTTTAAAATGCAGCAGCCACCTGGTACATGGACAATGTCCACTTCCTAACAGCAAACAAGATCCAGAGGCTCCCACCCTTTGATGTGAAGACGGTAAAGCATAGATTCATCCCCCCTCTGGTTGGTGACTGCTTCTTTCCATCTAGCAGATACCATGCTACAGCTCAGAGCTCATGGGACTTGCCTCTATGAATCTCTGAAGAGTCAAAGAAGTAGGAAATCGCTAGTTATTTTACATTGGCTCACATATGTGAAGGATGCTGGAGAAAACTAATGTCCCTTTGTAAGTATTCTGCAAAAAAAAGAAAAAAAAGAAAGCCAGGTTGATCCTATTATAAGATGGCGTGTCACTTGATTGTGTTCTGAATATGCTTCTAGAGCTGAGACATGCTCAACCACCAAAAGAAAATTCCAGCTGGTCTTACTCAAGTATAACCAATTGATAGCTCGGCCCTTGCATTTTTAAGAGATAGAAATATTAGTCTTATTTCACTGGAGCTGTAATGACAGTGAAAATGTGACATATAAATGTGACACTGAAGTTGAGACAACTTTATTCTTTAAGAAGCATAAGAATTTACAGTGTAAGCTTGCCATATACTTATATAGTCATTGCATTAAAATATTAGGAATTGCTTTCATAACTGGCCCCAAAGTCATATAAGGGAAAAACAAAACTGTCATAGTTGTGTAGATATATACCGTGAGATAGCTATGAACTTTTGAGCCTGAAACTTCTATTTTAGGGAATATTATAATAAATTTCATATTAAATAGGCAAGAGCAGAAAGACTTAGATAGCCGCTTAGGGATGCCCAGACTCCTGCCAAGTTGCTGTCCTTTATTATTATTATTATTATTATTATTATTATTATCATGCATTCCATTCATTTACATCTCAAATGATATCCCACTTCCTGGTTACTCCCTCCACCGACCCCCCCATCCCACATCTGTCCTCCCCTTTGCCTGTATGAGAGTGCTCCCCCACCAGCCCACACTCTCCTCCCCCACTGCTTCAGCACCCCCCTACTCTGGGGCATCAAACCTCCCCTGGACCCAAGGCCTCCTCTCCCATTACTGTCGGGCAAGGCCATCCTCTGCTACATATGTATCTGAGGACATGGATCCCTCCAGGTACACACCTTGGTTGGTGGTCTAATCTCTGGGAGAACTAAGTGGTCAGGTCAGCTGATGTTCTTCCTATGGGGTTGCAATCCTCCTCAGCTCCTCCAGTCCTTCCTCCAGCTCCCCCACCAGGATCCCTGAGCTTAGCTGATAGTTAGCTTCAAGCATCCACATCTGCATTGGTCAGTTGCTGGCTGGACCTCCCAAAGAACAGCCACACCAGGTTCCCGTCTGTGAGCGCCTCTTCACAAATGCAACAGTGTTGGGATTGCTGTGTGTGCAGACAGGATAGATCCCCAGGTGGGGCTGTTCCCGCTTGGCCCTTCCTTGAGTCTCTGCTCCATTTTTTTGTCCCTGTTCTTCCTTTGGATAGGAACTCTTCTGGGATAAAAACTTTAAGATGGGTGGGTAGCCTCATCCCTCCACCAGAGGCTGGTCTACTGGAGGTGGTCTCCACAGCTTCTATCTCCCCCTTCTCTGAGCATTTCTGCTAAAATCATCCCCATTGTGTCCTGGGAGACTCACATTTCCCTGTGTCTGGGACTCTCCAGTGACTATCCCCAGTTCCTCACCCAACCTGCTACATATTTTCATTTGATTTCCTGACCCTCTGTACCTCTCTCACATCTCCTCCAGTTCCTGATACTGTCACCCTTATTTCCTCCCCCTCTTTTATCCCTCCCTGGTGCTCCTCTCCCTGTACCTCCCACAATCATCCTGCTCCCCCCTCAATGCAGGACTGAAGCATCCACCCCCTGATCTTTCTTGCTTCTACTCTCCATGTGGTCTGTGGATTATATCTTGGGTATTCTGATCTTCTGATCCACTTATCAGTGAGTGCATACCATGTGTGTTCTTTTATGATTGGGTTACCTCACTCAGGATGATATCCTCCAGATCCATTCATTTCCCTAAGAATTTCATAAATTCATTGTTTTTAATAGCTGAGTAGTACTCATTGTGTAGATGTACCACCATTTCTGTATCCATTCCTCTGTTGAAGGACATTTGAGTTCTTTCCAGCTTCTGGCTATTATAAATAAGGCTGCTATGAACATGGTGGAGCATGTGTCCTTATTACATGTTGGAGCATCTTCTGGGTATATGCCCAGGAGTGGTATAGCTGGATCCTCTGGTAGAACTATATCCAATTTCCAGAGGAACCACCAAACTGATTTCCAGGGTGGTTGTAC
>JADRCC010166082.1:0-13170 GCA_019843855.1 Hylomyscus alleni | reverse complement strand
TGTGTGTGTGTGTGTGTGTGTGTGTGTGTGTGTGTGTGTGTGTGTGTTAAAGATAAAATTTGAGTCCTAAGACTGATTAAGAGGACAGAGCATTCAGAGATATGATCTCACAGTGGTTAAAAAATTAGGCTTTCTGGGCCAAACTTCCAACATCCCTTTTTTTGTCATGACCTAGATATGTAATTTCAAGCTAGTTATCTTACTTGTCTATGCCTAACATGCTTAATTCTATGTTGGTATTTAATGGTTGTTGCCTTATTTTTCTAGTGAGAACTTCCAATACTATACTGAATTAGATATAGGGAGAGAGTGGGCAGCCTTATCTGGTCCCTGATTTTAGTGGGATTGCTTCAAGTATCTCTCCATTTAATTTGATATTGGCTGTTGGTTTCCTGTATATTGTTTTTATTATGTTTAGGTATGGTCCTTGAATTTCTGACCTCTCCAATACTTTTAACATGAAGGGAAGTTACATTTTGTCAAATGATTTTTCAGCATCTATAGAGATGATCATGTGCTTTTTTTCTTTCAGTTTGTTTATGTAGTGGATTATGTTGATGGATTTCCATATATTGAACCATCACTGCATCCCTGGGATGAAGCCTACTTGATCATGGTGAATGATCGTTTTGATGTGTTCTTGGATTCAGTTTGCAAGAATTTTATTGAGTATTTTTGCATCGAAATTCATAAGTGAAATTGGTCTGAAGTTCTCTTTCTTTTTTGGGTCTTTATATAGTTTAGGTATAAGCATACTGAGACTTCATAGAATGGGTAGTGTTCCTTCTGTTTCTATTTTGTGGAATAGTTTGAGGAGTGTTGGTATTAGATCTTCTTTGAAGGTCTGATTTGAAAATGATAGGTATCTTGTGTAATAAAGACCATGAGAAAAGAAAAAAAATCAGTCTGAGCACAAACTGCATCATATAATGGATTAATATATTTTAATCAAAAACAATTTTTTGTAAGATATTAAGTAAAGCCTGATTCAGAATCAGAAAATAGTAATGGCTAAACACTGAATAAAAAGATAGCTTTAAAATACAGAGAAGCTGCTTTGGGTACTTTATGCTCTTAGAAATGCACTATTTTTTTGGTTTTATGCTTGGCTGTTGACTTTTTCCAAGGTCCATTTATAGAATACAGTAACTCAAGCTGAATCCATTCTTTTTTATTGTAGCTAGCAGAGATGAGGAAAGGGCCAATGACTGCATGACCTCTTCCTTTCTAGGAAGACCTCTAGAATTTACACACAATTTTTTCCAAGTCATATGACAACTTATAACTGTTTACAAATCTAAGAAATATCTTTTATATGACTGTGACTATATCCTTAATGATCAATTAGTGTTCTTTAGTGTTCTTAATAATAAAGAACAATGAGGAATAGACAATAATAAGAAGTTGTCTCTGGAATTGACTCACTGTTATCTAGCATAAGTCAGGGAATATCTAGTAGTTAAATATATATGCAGTGGAACACTCAGTCTCATGTACTTATTTATTATTATATAGTACAAATTGTTTGTAGGTGAATTTTAACATATTAACATATTTTAAACTTTTAAAACCATGTACATACTAAACTGCCAATCACATTCTAGGAAAACATATGATAAAAATAATAAAATACAATGAGAAACCTAGTAACTTTGATTAACAGAGATGTATGCTATATTTAAGTCTAGTGAAAAGTAGAAATAATACAAACTTTTCCATTGTAAATTGGAGTGTGGCCATAAATAGAATATCCATTAATGAATGGGAAAATGGAAAATAAGAGGAAGAAAAACAAAATTAGGTAAGAGAAAGGGAACCCTGAATTTAAAAACATAAAATAAAATGATGTTTGTTTTTTTTTTAGATTTCAGTATCAAAAAAATTTTGACTTTATATTTTTATTTATTGGCTTTTACATTTTTATATAGTACATATCATTCATATTATTTCCACTCCCCAACTCCTCCTCCTATATCTTTCATAGTAATCTTAACTTCATGTTCTCTCTCTCTCTCTTTCTCTCTCTCTCTCTGTATGTGTGTGTGTGTCACTAACTACCTTGCTCATCCACTTTCACTCTCTCTCAAAAACAAAACAAAATAACAAATCTCCCAAAAATACTACAGCAAACCAAGCCAAACCACCACCAACCAAAAGCACACTACAACATGGCGCCCATTTTCTGTTGGCTAACCATACCTGGGAATGGAACCCACCCTGCAGTGTAGTTAATATACCTAGTAACACTTCATTAAAAAAAAATAGACTTTCCCTCTCCCAAGCAAGTATCAGCTGTAAATAGTTTTCTGATTAGGCATGAGACTTAGTGCCCGCACTTCCCCTTCCCTATGAATAGTAAACTTTTATTGAGCATTTGAGATAGGTTTAATTTCTAAAATGACCTATTAATAAACACTATTATTATCCTACCTTTACAGATAAGAAAATTGTGGAATAGAGATGGTAATTGTCCTAAGTCACACAGTTACTTAACAACAAAACAGGATATAAAATACTAGGAAGTTCAGTTCTGATGGCTGTAGTTTCTTAGTGTCTTAATTGGGGAATAAGAAAATAAAATGGAAGAAGGTACAAATTCCAAGACTGGCAAGTTTGGTAACAACATAGCAGGACATTTATTTTCTTCATTCTTTTGTGTGTACATTTTTATTGGAGGTCTGTTAGCTGTAATAACAGAAATGGTAAAATAAAACTCAAGTGTCACTAACTCATATTATATTAATTCATGTTGCAGACAGAGGTTTGACTTGTTAATAAATCTGTGCTCATGCATAATTTATTGCATATTATCTAAAGCAATGTAAGCTGTTCTCTTGTTTGCCCATGGGAAAGGCAAAAAAACCATTTCCTATTTCATTGTTAAATTATGCTCCTGATTTTCTCATCAGAATGCTTGACAGTTAATATCTGTGGCTATACACAGACACATGAATTTACTATACTAATATCTGGTATTCTAAATGTAGGACATTTGTAGTTTAAGAGGAAGGACAAGTTAATGAGTTTTTCTTCTTAGTAGCTAGCTTTAGATCCAATAAATAAGACCAACTTTTATATACTGCCGAACACAGACTAGGCCCATGATACTCTATCAATAAGTTTTCTAACCATCATAGAAAAGTATTTGGCATATACAATGAAAAACAGGAAAAAATGATTTACTTTGGCTCACACTTTTAAAGGTGCACCATGGTAGAAGGATATGACAAAGTAGAGTTGTTGTCATTACAGTGGCATGGAAGCAAAAATAAATAGTCTGTACATGTGCTTGATGGCTCTCTATCTTCCCCCATTTAATTCCATCACATCCACTACACACATTCAGAACTAGCACATATTCTCATATACACATTAAACACACACAGGTCCTTCTTAATCCAGTCAAGGTAACAATCAAGACTGAATATCACAGATATTTATATACCTAAGAAATAACATTTTTTTATATTTCAACTTGAGATTTGTATCCTACTATGTAATATTTAATTGCAAGAGTACTTTTGATGTATAGATTTGATGTGAGATATGATACTGGAGTGAGTGAAGTAATAGCGAAAGAAAGCAGATAAAGTCTCCATCTACATACAGATTATCTGAAAATAAAATCCTAGAGCTATTATCACCAATGTATAATGAAAGAAAAATTGAGTCCAAGATTTGCTTAGTCCATGAGCTAATGGTGATTTTGCATTGAAATGACTAGAAAATTCAAAACAATATTTTATGATTTGTAAAGAATATATGGGATTCAAGTTGAGAAGCCATTACTATAGATTTAATCTTGCAAGTATTTACAGAATGTTTTCACTGAAGGATTAGGAAAACTGAGACTTCAGTTGTTAAGAAAAGGCATGATATTCCTATTTTTACAAATAATTTACAATTAAAACAATACCTCTAAGGTTGAGATGATAATGAAACCTCCTTTGAAAGTCCAGAAAAATAAATACTTGAGATTTTTGTTGCTCATGTAGTCTGTTATAACTACAATATATGAAGGGAGCAGAGGAAGGCCTGAGTGAATGAAATCCTGAGTGTGTGTTCCTAGGTCCAAATATTCAGATGTTAGTACATAACTTAGAGTACATACAGAAACCAAGAATGTCAAAAGCTACAATTACTAGGAACAGAGAGGAAGAGCAGGATATAAGTGATCTGATGAGGGAAGTGGGAGAAACACAAGACTATAATTAGGGACTAGCAGGGAGATAAATTTAGCAGAAGATTTTAAAATAATAGTAAGGATGTCTAAAATAGTGATAAAAATCATACTATTAACTACATGAAAAGCCTTCTAATATACACATTTCTCTCTCCATATATATATATATAATATAATATATATATATTTATATATATATAAATATATATATATAAATATATATATATATATAATATTTTTTTCATCTGGGTGGGCAATATTTCCTCTATGAGCCAAAGATCATTCATGACATGCATGACAAAATCTCTGTTGAGTTGTTGGTCAGGGTCATCCAAGTGACTCCCCCATAATATTTATTACAGGCTATTACATAGTTGCCTTCCGGAGGTAGAATACAATTTCTTATTGAAGACACCATGGACTTCAAGAATAGGGCTCTGTGGCCCTTTAGATGAGACTGACCTGAAGGCTTCCTCCCTGAGGATTAGCTTTCATGGTATTGGAAGGCACCATGTAAACTTCCAAAAGAGGCAATCAACAGTCCAAACAGATTTTCTGCCTTTGAACCATAACAATTACAAGGGTAGAATGAAAACCTTAAGAGTATAGTAGTAGCAGATAAACCTTGCCACTAACCAACACTTCTCTAATTAAACATAAGTTCTGATAAACAAAAGGGAAACAATTTCTGATACTATAAACCTATAAAACTGTCCAAGGCTAATGAGGTTTTAGATCTTGGAAGAGAATTTACAACCGCTATTTTACTAAACCAGCATAATCCCTAACTATGTATTTTTTATGTTTTTTATGCCCATAGATTAGTGTAGTCCTCATCAATCATCAAGTAATCTTCTCTTTGCAATAAAGAGAGGCCATTTCAGAAAGCCACAGCCCATCAAATCTCAGAGTTTGGGAGCCAAGACCCAAAAGATACATCCGAAAATGGCACCTATACCTAAGGCTCAGGGATCATTTTGAAAGAGGGTACAGAAAAATGGGATCAGGGAGTTTTGGCATGAGATTATATCTCCTAAGTATGTCCAAAGATAACTCCATAATGTCTCTGACTAAACATGGACTGAACAAGGGGCACTTATAGATATGTTCAAATAGATGGGGAAAGCCCACAGGCCCCAACTCTATACAAAGAACTACAGGCAACTAAGGGTGCCTTAAGCTGGTGAAATAGCTAGAGCTAGGGAAAAGTACAATTGGTGACCCAATAACAAATAGCAATCTTGAAAACATATAATTAACATTATATAGATTATTCAGGTTGTATTTAAATACTTCAGGACATATATGTATATACATATACATGTATGTAACAATAATTAAAGAAAAACAGACCATAAATTTGAAAGATATCAGGTAGGGGTATATATAGATAGATTTGAAGAAAAGAAAGGGAGATTGATGTATTTACATTATGATCTTAAAAATAATAAATAATTTTTAAATCAGTAAGACAAAAATACCAAAGCAACAGACTGTAGAGCTGTAGAGCCCTTTTCATTTCAGCCAATTATTCCTAGCCATAGGGCAGGCCCAGGAGTGAAGTTGATATACCAAGTGATATTTCATTGGAGAAAATTTATTTTCTTTTTTTCCAGTGGGTATTAATTGCAAAAAAATTCTTGGTTAGGGGTGGGACTTTGTTTCTACTCCCTCTTCTCAGGGTTTGATTTTGTCTGATTTGAACTGTGTAGGTCTTGTCTGTGCTGTCACGGTCTCTGTGAGTTCCCATGTGTTTTAGACCTGTTGCAGGTATATCAGTGACTTTCTCTATTCCAATTACAACTTTGATATTGCTTTCCAGTAAAGCTTTTTTTTTTTCCTGAATAATTTCTTTGTGAGGGCATTAAGCTTCTCATTGTAAACTTTGTATCAGTTAGTAAGGTGAATGCACTTAAGATAATAGAGACTAATCAAGGCTTTTATATTTTGCTGATATCTAGTCTGAATTGGTAGTCATTGAGTGAGTTGGCGTGACACTCAATGAGTCTCTTGAGGAGAGCTGGTACTCTGAAATTATTGTTCTTCTTTGAAGATGTTGCCAATGATGGATTTTGCATGTTCCAGTGGATGGTAAAGCATCCATGTACACATGGATGATACTAAATGGGCATGAGTTCTTTTAAAAATAAAGACTAGGGCATGAAATTGAGAGAAAAACATGTGGTAGGAGGCTCTTGTGGAAATTTGTGGGGTAAAATATATGTCAAAGTAACAAAATAATAAAATAAAAATTATAAAATGGTCAGAAAAATACTTAAGTGAAGAATATTTGAGGCTGATTCTGTGTATTCCACAAAGCAGATATCTCATAATGCTGGAAATTTAGTTACTTTCTAAAACATAGTAATTTGACTTTTATAAATATAAAACAAAGATATAAAACAAATACATTTATATACTTGTAGATCAGCAAGTAGCTTTGCCCTGGCCTTTTGCTATAGCATGAAACCTTTGTTTCTACCACAAAAGGTAAGACTTGCTTCTTCCTTCAAGTGGAAGGGAAGGAGCTGTTCAGGTAAGCTTGATTTCAGGTCCAAAAGAGGAAAAAAAAGGAGTAGGATACAAAAAGGCTCAAACTGGAAAATCATAGCTTAGTGTGAGATTGACTCAAATGTCATACTTACATAGTTTATCATGTTATAATTCTCTGGTCTTGATTTATAAGTACTTTCATAAACATTGTCACTATTTTAAAAATAACACATACTAGTATTTAAACATTTGATGAATATGAAGTTGTAAATATGAATGAATATATAAATCATCAATAATTACATGGTTTTGTAATTATATTTAATTTATAACTTTATTTCTATTGGAATATATTTTTAAAGGATTTTAAAATAGTGGTGTCGGTGTATGAATGATTGGGTATATTTGTGGTAGGATTTGTACCATTGTGTATTTTAATTTATACTATGAACATTTTGCTAAATTAGTGGTTTATGAGAATGAGTTTTTTTTCCAATAACAATATATTACTTCACCCAGCCAACTTTTGTTATATATCTGACATTTTGCTAGTTACATAGATTACAAATGTAAACTAGAGGTGGAATCTCAGGGTCATTTTGATTTGCATTTGCCTGATGACTAAGTATGTTGAACATTTCTTTAGGTGCTTCTTGGTCATTTGAGATTCCGCAGTTGAGATTTTTTTCAGCTCTCTACCTCATTTTTAATGGGATTATTTGGTTCTCTGGAGTATAATCTGTTGAATTGTTTGTATAGATTGGATATTAGCCCTCTATCAGATATAGGGTTGGTAAAGAACTTTTCCCAATCTGTCAGTTTCCATTTTGTCCTGTTGACACTGTTCTTTGCTTTAGAAAAGCTATTTAATTTTATGAGATCCCATTTGTCTATAGTTGATCTTAGAGTCTGAGCAATTGGTGTTCTGTTCAGGAAATGTTCTCCTGTGCAGATGTGTTCAAGGCTCTTTCCCACTTTCTCTTCTATTAGATTCAGTGTATCTGGCTTTATTTGGGGATCCTTGATCCACTTAGACTTGACCTTTGTGCAAGGAGATAGGAATGGATTGATTTGCATTCTTCTACATGCTAACCACCAGTTGAACCAGCACCATTTGTTGAATATGCTATCTTTTTTCCCACTGGATGGTTTTAGCTCCTTTGACAAATATCAAGTGACCATAGGTACGTGGGTTCATTTCTGGGTCTTCAATTCTATTTCATTGATCTACCTGCCTGTCACAGTACCAATACAATGCTGTTTTTATCACTATTGCTCTGTAGGACAGCTTGAAGTCAGAGATGGTGATTACCACAGAAGTTCTATTGTTGAGAATAGTTTTCCTTATCCTGTGTTTTTGTTGTTTTGGTTTGTTGTTGTTGTTGTTTTTGTTATTCCCAATAAATTTGAGAATTGCTCTTTCTATCTCTGTGAAGAATTGAATTGGAATCTTGATGGGGATTGCATTGAATTTGTAGATTGCTTTTGGCAAGATGGTCATTTTTACTATATTAATCCTGCCAATCCATGAGCATGGGAAATCTTTCCATCTTCTGAGATCTTCTTCAATTTCCTTCTTCAGAGACTTGAAGTTCTTGTCATACAGATCTTTTACTTGTTTGATAAAAGTCACACCAAGGTATTTTATATTATTTGTGACTGTTGGGAAGGGTGTCTGTGAGACAGTGAAAGGCAGCCTAATTTCTGCTTGAGCTAGGTTTAAAACTCCCATGATCCAGCAGGTCGTCCTGCAAAGGACAGTAGGCATTTTGCCAAGCTCCTAGATACCAAGCTCCTGATACCTCAGTTCTCTCTTGCCGTCTATCACATAAGGGCAACACCCCAAGGCCCTCCACAGGTAGAGGATGTGACCACAGATCACATAGCCTCAAGAGAGATCTCACTTTTAATGAGGTACCTGATGGCCTGAAGGGCTTAGCCAATAAACTCCCCTTACCAGACACTCCTCCCTGCAAAAAGTATTTATCCTCAGGCCCACCCTGAGAAAGTAGGGTGTGGTTTTACTCATTACAACTCTCCTCTGTGACTATAAATTCTTTAAAACCATGGACTGTCTCTTCTCATGGGGATCCACAGTGGGGAACAATGGAGCAGGTCTTCCTCTAAAGATCTGAGTCTAATTTGAAGGAGGCCTCTCTGTGCTTCCACCCATTGACTCCACCAAGCCAAGCTTCAGCATCCCTCAACGCCCCCCCCCACTCGAGAAAGCCAAGGACTCTTTTGTTCCTGAGTAACCTAGCCAGAGCTTTCCTCCCCTCTTTTTCCTTTGGCCCCTTGGCTATATCCAGCCCACAGGGGCCCTAACTCTGTTCTCACATCTTTTGTGGCTCCCAGAGGCCCTGGGTGCCCAAGAGTCTGAGAACCCAACATCCTAGGCCTCCTTGCAGGCTGGGACCCCTGAGCCAACTACCCCAGGTCCCCTGAGAGCTCAGACTGTATTCTACCACCCCTGGAATGGGTTCCTGCATCTTCTCAGAGCAGTATGCCAACCCAGCACCAGTGTGGGGTACACACAGTCAAAACTCCCATATCCCCCTTTTAACCCACAGGTATCGTTTCCCTAATTTCTTTCTCAGCCTGTTTATTCTTTGAGTAGAGGAAGGCTACTGATTTATTTGAGTTAATTTTATTTATTTTTTTTATTTTTTCATTTTTTTATTTTATTTTTGTTTGTTTGTTTGTTTTGGTTTGTTTTTGTTTTTTTTTTTTTTTTCGAGACAGGGTTTCTCTGTATAGCCTTGGCTGTCCTGGAACTCACTCTGTAGACCAGGCTGACCTTAAACTCAGAAATCTGCCTGCCTTTGCCTCCCAAGTGCTGGGATTAAAGGCATGCACCACCACTGCCCTGTTTGAGTTAATTTTATATCCAGCTACTTTGCTGAAGTTGTTTATCAGGTTTAGGAATTTTCTGGTGGAATTTTTGGGGTCACTTAAGTATACTATCATATCTTGACTTCTTCCTTTCCAATTTGTATACTTTTGACCATCTTTTGCTGTCTAATTGCTCTGGCTAGGACTTCGAGTGCTATATTCAATAGGGAGGGGGAGAGTGGGCAGCTTTGCCTAGTCTCTGATTTTAGTGGGATTGCTACAAATTTCTCTCCATTCAGTTTGATGTTGGCTACTAATTTGTTGTATATTTTACTATATACAACTTTTACTATGTTTATATGTGGGCCTTGAATTCCTCATCTTTCCAAGACTTTTAACATGAAGGGGTGTTGGATTTTGTCAAATGCCTTTTTAGCATCTAATGAGAAGATCTTGTGGGTTTTTTTCTTGAGTTTCTTTATGTAGTGAATTACGTTGATGGATTTCCGTATATTGAACCATCCCTGCATCCCTGGGATAAAGCCTACTTGATTATGATAAATGATCATTTTGATGTGTTCTTGAATTCGGTTTGTAAGAATTTTATTGAGTATTTTTGCATCGATATTCATAAGGGAAATTGGTCTGAAGTTCTTTCTTTGTTGAGTCTTTTATGTGGTTTATGTAGCAGTGTAACTGTGGCTTTATAGAACAAGTTAGTTTGTGTTCCTTCTATTTCTATTTTGTAGAATAGTTTGAACAGTATTGGTATTAGGTCTTCTTTGAAGGTCTGATAGAATTCTGCACTAAAATTATCTGGGCCTGTGCTTCTTTGGTTAGGAGACTTAATGGCTGCTTCTATTTCTTTAGGGGTTATGGCACTGTGCAGATGGTTTATCTGATCACAAGATAAAGCCATTTCCATATTTCTTAACAATTATGTCAATTTGATTGGTGGCCAAGGCTCTGTGAGCTCTCATGGTTCCAGGTTAGTTGACTCTATGTGTTGTCTTTTGGTGTCTGCGAGCCCTCTAACTTGATCACTTCTAACCCATTTTATACTCTTCCACAAGACTCCCTATGTTCTGCCTGATGTTTGGCTATAGGTCTCTGCATCTGACTTAATCTGCTGTTGGATGAAGCTTCTCAGGAGACAGTTATGCTAGGTTCCTGTCTGCAAGCATAGCAGAGTATCATTAATTGTGCCAGAGGTTGGCTTTCTCTCCTGGGATTGATCTTAAATTAGAGAAGTCATTGGTTTGCTGTTGCCTCAGTCTCTGGTACATCTTTTCCCTGAATTCCTTGTAAGCAAGACAAATTTTGTGTGGAAGGTTTTGTGGGTGGATTTATGTCACCCTCCTTCCTGTGGGAGTTCTGCATGGCTATAGAAGGTAGGCACTTCAGGGTGCGTATCCCACTCTGGAAGGTATCTCTGCTAGCCACCCCCATAGAATCCTTGTATTCTCTCTCATTCAGGCCTCCAGCTAGTCACCAGAGATCTTTCCACTTGCCCCCGATTTCCATTCTCACTCACAGCCTTCTCCTGCACTCCTTCTCCCCACACCGTATTGCCATCTTGGTTCACCTTCTCACTTCCTCTCCTACCCAGTTCTTTCTCTCCATGGGCCAGGGATGACTATTTAGTTTGCCCTTCTCCATGATGTTCACACATCCTCCTTTAGGCCCTCCTTATTACTCAGTTTCTTTAGGTCTGTGGATTATAGCTTTGATCAATTCCTTTGGTCCACCAGTCTGTCACTATAACAATACCATGGATTTTTTATTAGATATTTTCTTTATTTACATTTCAAATGCCATCCCCTTTCCTGGTTTCCCCTCTGAAAACCCCCTGTCCTATCCCCCTTCTCCCTGCTCACCAACCCACCCACCCCCACTTCCTGTCCTGGCATTCCCTTACACTGGGGCATCAAGCCGTCTCAGGACCAAGAGCCTCTCCTCCCACTGATGTCCAACAAGACCATTCTCTGCTACTTATGCAGCTGGAGCCATGGCTTTTTCCATGTGTACTCTTTGGTTGGTGGTTTAGTCCCTGGGAACTCTGGGTATATTGGTTGGTTGATATTGTTGTTCTTCCTATGGGGCTGCAAACTCCTTCAGCGCCTTCAGTCCTTTCTCTAGCTCCTCCATCATGGACTTTGTTCTCAGTCCAATGCTTGGCTGAGATCATCCATATCTGTATTTGTCAGGTACTGGCAGAGCCTCTCGGAAGCAGCTATGTCAGGCTCTTGTCAGCAAGCACTTGTTGGCATCCACAATAGTGTCTGGGTTTGGAGACTGTATATGGGAAGGATTCCTAGGTGGGGTGTCTCTGGATGGTCTTTCTTTCAGTCTGTGCTCTACCCTTTGTCTCTGCATTTTTAATTACTATTGCTATGTAATACAGTTTAAGGTCAGGGATGGTGATACCTCCAGAAGGTCCCTTATTGTTTAGGATCATTTTAGGCATCATGGGTTTTTTTGTTTTCCATATGAACTTGAAAATTGGTCTTTCAAGGTCTGGAAAGAATTGTTAGAATTTTATGGAAATTTCATGGAATCTGTAGATTGCTTTTGGTGAGATTGGCATTTTCACTATGTTAATCCTACTGATCCAAGAGCATGGAAAATTGTTCTATCTTCTACACCTTCCTCAGTTTATTTCTTCGGAGGCTTAAATGTCTTACCATATAGATGTTTCACTTACTTGATTAGAGTTACACCAAGATATTCTATAATATTTGTAGCTATTATAAACAGTGTTGTTTCCCTAATTTCTTTTTTGGCCTAATTTTTTATTTATTTAGATGTTTTTATAAAGTAGGGCTACTGATTTCTTTTGAGTTAATTTTGTATACAGCCATATCCTGAAGGTGTTTACCAACTATAGGAGTTCTCAGGTAAAATTTTTGGGGTCACTTATATATACAATCATATCATCTACAAACAGTGATATTTTGAATTCTTTCTTTCTACTTTATATCTCCTTGACCTCCTTTAGTTGTCTTATTGCTCTAGCTATAACTTCAAGTACTATATTGAATAGATAGGGAAAGAGTGGACCTCACCTTGTTCCATAACCTCTGTTATTTTTGTTATTTTTCTGTTTAGTTTTTGTCTGGATGACCTGTCCATTGGTGAGAGTAGAGTTTTGAGTTTGCCCACTATTAGTACATAGGGTTCTATGTGCAATTTAACTGTACTAGTGTTTCTTTTAAAAAATGCAGGTGCCTTTGTATTTGGGGCATAGATGTTCAGAATTGAGATGTCCTCTTGGTGGATTTTTCCTTTGATGAGTACAAGTGTCCTTCCCTGTCTCTCTTGGTTCAGAGGACCTCTCTTGGTACTTATGGTTCAGAGTCTATTGTATTATATATTAGGATAGCTAGTTCAACTTGTTTCTTGGATCTATGTGCTTAAAAAACTTTTCCCAGTCTTTTACACTGAGAAAATGACTATTTTTGTTGCTGAGATGTGTATCTTTTATGCAGCAGAATAATGGGTTCTGTTTATACATCCATTCTCTTAACCAGTGTCTTTTTTTCTAGGTAATTGAGTCCATTGATGTTCAGAGCTATTAAGGAGCAAAGATTGTTGCTTTCTGTTATTTTGATGTTGGTGGTGGTTGAGTGTGTGTGTGTGTGTGTGTGTGTGTGTGTGTGTGT
>JADRCC010166059.1:0-19642 GCA_019843855.1 Hylomyscus alleni | reverse complement strand
CACAGGGAATCTTTGTTAAGCTAGTTCCTGGGAGTGATTCAACTGCACATCTAATGTGGCCCGCTTTATATTACTGAAAATGAGGAATCTACCTGACCTTGCTCTGGGATAGGTCTCCCATTCTGTAAGCTTCAATGCCCTACCCACAATGCTGGAGGCAAGTAGTTCTTGGTGGGTAACATTCTTTACGGAAATTCCAGGTCAGGGTTTGGCTAGGATGTTAGGACACTGGTGACAGGTCAGAGAGAAATGTCTGATTTTTGCTAGCTGTCCTATCTTGGTGAATACCTAGCACAAGAGTACGAGGACATATCTGGGCTACCTCTGAGTTAAGGGGTGCCAGGTGACAATGCGGGTGCAGGAGACTGCCTTCCTTGAAGGTTTCGCCTCAAATACTGCTGTCACGCAAGGTCTGCGTGGCACTCTCTTCCTCCTCTCCTCCTCCTCCTCCACCACCACCATTACCACCACCATCACCACCACCACCACCACCATCATCATCACTATTTGTGTCTACTGGGTAGGTAAGTGTGTAAAGGTCACAGTGGGTGTATGGAGCACAGGACAACCTTGTGAATTTTTTCTACCTTTATGTACATTTTGAGGACTGAAATGAGGACCCCAGTGTGCTATAGGATCTCTGATCACATTGTGAACCCCAAAACTGTGATTTGGAAAGAGCTTGTTGTGGTGTGGCTCAGCCCTTGCACACAGCTTTAATTTAGCTCTTGGAATAAAGGTGTGTGCTAAGAGCTGAGCCACACCACAAAAGGGTCACAATGTGATCAAAGCTCCTGCAACACCAGTGTCTTTACTGGTTGAGCCTGGTCCCTAGTCTTCACCTCTTGGTTTGAAAAGACATTTGTGATCAGAAACAACATGGCCTTCTGACTTTTGTTTTTCTAAGTTTGCTCTAGTTCTCACATTTCTCTTCCAAGGTTTCCCTTGTGAGAAACTTTCTTCCAGAAACTATGTCCATTAGGTTCCCAAGACTCCTGCATTGGAGAACTTCTTAGAAAGGACTGACCCCACCCAATCTCCAACAAACAAAGCTAGAAATCTGAGACACTCAGCACTATTGGTTTGATTCCTGCTGCAACCGGGCAACACAGTTCAGTGCCAGACTCATGCAGGCTGGCAGAGGCTAGCCCATCTTCCCTAGTCCAGAATTTAATACCTGCTCCTGTGGTCAGAGCTTTCTTGAAATGAATTCACTAATTATACACAATTCATAAGAGCGGGGTGTCATCTGTATCCAGCTGGTGTACTCTTTGTTTACTCCAGGGCACAAGCTCAAATTCCCCACTTGGAACTGGTGCTTTCTTCCAGAAACTGTGGTGTCCTGCCCAAATCAGCCGGAACCATCACCATCAGGAGTCATTGCTATCCGGAGTCGGCCCTTTGTAGTTTTGTTGTTTGTGCAGTTTTCCTTTATTTTTGAAACAAGATCTTACTATGTAGCCTTGACTGGTCTGGAACCACTGTGTAGACCAGGCTGGCCTTGAAGCGATCCTCTTGCCTCAGCCTCTGCCGGGATTAAACATATACCACTACATCCACCTCCCTTGTAGTTATTTTTATACAAGTAATATCTACATAAGATCAAAAGTTTCCTATAAACCGAATGTGGAGGCTCACAACTTTAGGAGGGTAAACCGTGAGAACTGTGGGTTTGAGGGTACTCTAGGCTGTATCTAAAAACAAACAAACAAATAAACAAGCAAACAAGCATAGCCTCTAAGGTGGGTATGGGGCACATGTCTTAAATCTTAGCAATCTCAAGAGGCAGGAGAATCACTGTGAGTTGGATACCAGCCTGGTCTATATAGGGCTACTTAGAAAGATCTTGTCTCAAAACAAACAAACAACCCCCCAGCAGAAAACCCAAACAAACCTAGCTTCCTACTCAAATATTTCAATAAATATCATCTTGGACATTTTTAAAAACTTCCCCTCTTGCAGGTCATTAATATTTATAATTCTAGGCTTATACATATAGTTCGTATATTTTGATTAGAGTAATCTCATAGTTTATTGGTCCTCTATTGAAGAGCATTTAATCATTTTGTGCTTTGGGTATAGCAAACTTTGCATTTGTGACAGTCCCAGGATGTTAGCTCATTGTCCTCATATACAGTGGGGAAATTTCTTGATACCTCTAAGTAGACCCTACCATTTCTTTTGTCTGGTTTTCTACTTTCTGGAAGAGAGTAATGCAATATAATCTTTTCCTTTTCCTTCCCTCTCCACATCCCCTGCTCTCCTTTGAGACAGCATCTTAAGTAACTGAGGCTGGCCTCGAACTCACTATGTGGGTGAGGATGGCCCTGATTCCCCTACCCCGACTATCCAAGTGCTGGAATTACAGGTGTGAAGCATCACACTCAGTACAGGCTGTTATTTCTCAAAGGTTTGCTGACACCAGACTATAAAATAAGCAGGCATTGTTTGGGAGATGGGCTTACTTGGTTTTTTACTGTAATTGAATTTCTTCATTGTTTTTAAAGACATTAATGTTGGAAAACTCCCTCTTTAGTCATGTGTTCAGAAGAGCATCACGTTTCAATTTGGTAAGGTTAAAAGGTCAAATGCTTAAAAGTTCAGATGGCTCAGTGGCTTCTCTGTAATCATCTTTTCAAGCTTCTTTCACTGCTAATATCATGATTTGTGCTTCCCGAGTATTTTGCTTATCACCAACATATCTCTATTTTATTAGACTTTTATTGTGAAGTTTTCATTCATTTCTACTCAGTTTGATTGCTTCTTGCTCAAGTCTCACTTAGTTTCTTGCTTTGTGTGCTGGATGCTGAGTTCCTAGTTCTCCAATGTTAAGTGGACGAGTCTAATAACTGGGCCTCCCCTAGCTGGATCCACATTTGAATAGGTAGTATTCTCACGTTCATTTAACTCTACATTTTCTCGTTTGTTTCTTTCTGTCTTAATTTAGTTGAAAGGGAAATTATCTAGAATCTGACTTGTTAGCTTCTCCAATGGGTTTTATCGACCGTCTTTTTAGGGGATGTATCTGGAGAACCCAGGCCTTCTAGTGCGTTAGACAAGCACACTGTCTCCAAGCTACACCGCAGCCCGTGAGCTTTTTAATGCTTTATTTTAAATTTGATTATATTTTGTCTAGAGAAAACATATCATTTAAAAGATTTTTTTTTTTATGAACTGGTATCTGACTTGATTTTTAAAAACTTTGTGTTTAAAAAGAACAACTCTGTGTGTGTGTGTGTGTATGTGTGTGTGTATGTGTGTGTGTGTGTGAGAGAGAGAGAGAGAGAGAGAGAGAGCGCGCATGCACTCACAATCTTTCCAAGGCTGTTTGTCCTTGCAAAAAGACAGATACACGTCTGTTTTGTATGGATTAGATCTTAATCTGTGCAGATATCAGATTAGGTGTGGCAGCGGCCCGGATGATATTGGTACTCAGAGACTAGAGGCCCTCTGCTTGATCTTATTGCCCCAATGACCCCAGTTCTCACGTTTATGAGTCAGAGATTGTGTTTTCCTTGTAACTGTGCTGCTTCCTGATGTGACCGTGCTGATAAATGAATGGGGTTTCAGGAACCAGGCCTTCGGGAGAACATGTGGCTAGCAGAGGAAACCCTGAGATGCCTTGCTTGTCAGTCACTTCTGCTGGGTCCCTCTCCTTGTTCTTTCTGGATCTTTTCAGAAAAACAGTAATGCCTCACTTTGATTGCTCATCACCTGCTGTCCAAGGTCTGTGCCCAGCGACTCTGTTTCCCTCCCCTCAGAACAAATCACTTTAGCAACCCAGCTCCAGATCTACTCAATTAACGTGTTCCTTCATCTCTTCTTAATTAGCTTAAGTGACTTCTTTACTAAACCCCACTGCTTTACAATCTGCCCTGGTCAACCTGCGGCTTCAAAGAGATTTTTTTTTTCTTTTTAGATCAAAACCCTTTAAATGTTTCTTAGCAGAACAGAACCATTTAAAAGTAAGTTATACTAGGATAAAGGTATAGACCTAGTGTTCCGTGTACATCAATTGATTATGTTCTTAAATATGCTATTTTTGATGGCAGCAATGTGAGTCGAATCCAGTTTTCTCCCTTTTGACGCTGTAAGGAAGGAGACGAAGCATTTGACTAAGGGCCTAAAACCCATGACATAATGTGAGATGCTCATTACACTTTAACAAGTCAGAAGCTGAAAGAAACTAAAAAGAAAAAAGAAAAGAAATATCATCCAGAGAATCCAACCTCCTAAATTACAAATGCAGAAGAGTGCCTTCTCTCTTCGGCCAATATCATATGTGTAATGCTGAACAGTGTGCAGTTTTCAAAACCACGGAAGCCTAACAGTGATTCATTATATGTAACCTCAATATAATATATTAACACCCTGTGGGAAACTTCTCAATTTCTCATAATGTCTCTTGCTTGCTTGATTTTTGTAGGTAAGCTAAAATGTTCCACCACTCTTCTAATGAACCTTAGACATTGAATATATTGAATTTTTTAAAATAGGGATTTGACAAAGCTTTTGGTAAAATTTGTGGTTAGTTTTTAGGTATATGGTTCAGAGAAATTTTGCTGCATTGTTTAACTTCTTTGTTTTATACACCAGATTTATGGTTTTGAGTTATATAATATAATGGAAATATGTATTTGATCTTTTTTCTGAACTCTTGGAATGGTGGTTAGAATGTCTTTTATAATTCATAATATGGAGTTCCTTTCAACCATCCAGAATTGCTGTTATACAAGGTGACTCTGGTCGGGGAGGGATCTCTAGGTAGATTCAGGATTGAGCCCAGTTAGTAGAAAGCCCAAACATGTGATTAAAAGATTGACATTTTAGCCTCACTGAGCAGAGGGAGGCCACAGAGGGAGACCAGTTACCAGTGGACAAATATCTGACTAACTGTGCACATGTAAAGAAAGTTTATAAAAGCCCTTGTGCTAGGAGATTTTGAGAACCCCTAGGTTGATAACACTGTCATCCTGGGCGAGCGGTATCCCTAAAGAGGAAACAGAAGCTCTGCGATCACCTTGTCCAGTGCAACTCCCGAATTTAGCTGTTGCCAGCTAGCGTTTTGTAAACTTCGAATAAACTACAATCTTAACTAAAGTACTTTCTGAACTTTATAATGTGTTCTAGAAAGATCTAGGAAATATGAGAAAAACTCATTGGAACTCCTGAATCATATACACAGGTATGATTAGTGTGGAGGCCCAGGATGCTCTTATGACTGACATCTGTATGGAGAAGGTCTTCTGGGGCTGAGCCCTTTAACCTGTGGGGGGGTCTCCGAGAATTCTGGATGGACAGTGTCAGAACCAAATGGAATGGAGGGATACCCTGTTAGTTTGAGGAAACTAGCAAATTAGTTTTGGAACAAGGTATTTGTTATTGGAAAGGATACCATAAAGGGATTGTCAGACAAAACTACATGTGGATATAATATTTAAGGTTAGACCCAGTTTCCCTCAGTTGGCCAGGTGATACCACATTGGTGTGTCTGTCATGACTATGTTGAACTGCTCATTCCTTGTGTGGCTGAGTTCTGAGCTCTTGGGAATGCGCGATGGTTCTTAATGCATGTACAGTCACGTTCCTGGGTAGATGTACATTCTTCAGACATAAAACAGGAGGAAAAAGGAAATCCACCGACCCATGCTTCTCCTCTTCCTTCCCTCCCTCCTTCCTTCCTTCTCTTCCTCTGTCTCCCTCTCCCTCTTTCCCTTTCTTTCTGTTTGTTCAAATGCCCATCAAGCAAAGGTTATCGAGAAGTAAAGAACTAGTTCCCTGCAGCCAGGAGGGGACTTCAAAAATGACTTGCCCAAGAAGAGATTTAGAAAAGAAAAAGAAAATTAGGTATGAAGAAATAAATTATAGCCAATTGCACATAAAGAGCCGCTGAATACTCCAAAGTCCATGACATAATATCTCTCTATATAAGTTTTTCTTTTATCCACTTGCCACACTGCAGAGGAGTGCAGGGGTGGCCAGCTCTAGCTCCACTACTGACAAAAATGACTGCAGTTACACAAACTTATCCCACCCAACCCCAAATAAATGTTCTGCTGAGACTCTCTTCGATAATCTCCCCAAATGGCCATGGGGTTCTCCAACCCCAGCTGAGCCAAGTGAGAATTTCGAGAGGGAAAAATGTCTGAGTGGTAAGAGATGATTGTCAAAAGTATGGTTGAAATAATGTATCTTTTCAAATTTTGCAAAACCATCGGATGACTAGCTGCAGCCTTGCAGGAGGCGATGATGAAACTGAAGGTCTTGGAAGATCAGACCTTACAGACTGTCTTAGTCAGTGCTCTATCGCTGTGAACAGACACCATGACCATGGCAACCCTTATAAAGATATTTCATTGGGGGTGGCTTACAGTTCAGAGGTTTAGTCCATTAGCATCAGGGTGAGAAGCATGTGGCATGCATGCAGGCACAGTGCTGGACTGGCAGGTAGGAGGAAGAGAGAATGATATTGGGCCTGGTTTGAGCATTTGAAACCTGAGAGTCCGCCCCCAGGGACACATTTCCTCCAACAAGATCACACCTACTTCAACAAGGTCACACCTCCTAATATTGCCACTCCTTATGAGTCTACAGGGGCCATTTTTTTATTCAAACCACCACATAGACTTCCCACTGTAGTCTCCTTTGCCAAGCACAGAGCCAAGGGCAAAACAGGTTCTTAGAAGCTTAAAACTGTACAAAGACTAGTTCATCCGTGCGAAAGCCTCTGGGGGATCGGGTGGGGGCAGTAACGACAATGGAGGCTGGGAAGGAGCAAATGTATTGAATCAATACTAAGTCGGGGATTGTCTGTGCACTTTCGTTATAAAATGTGTCCCGATGCAGAGAGGGAAATAATAGGTTCCTCCAGTTAGAGACAGTCGAGGAGTGACTAAATCTTAACAGCTCTGAAAATAGCTTTTACAGCACATACCTCATAGTCTCTCCTTGCTGCCTAGAAGCAAAGTGAGGGCTAGCAAACCCTATGGACAACAAGGGGGCTTCCTCCTTTCCTCTGGCCATATTTGGGATATCTTCTCAGACACCCAGTGTCAGGGCCCGGATGAGCAATTATCATTTGAGACTCTAACCACTCAGATATGATGAGGCCTCTCTCGTCTCCAGATCAGGGCTGAAGTTCTTAGGCTCATCAAATAAAGATGTGAAAAGAAGCTTTAAAAATGTAATTGGCACTCACGCACACCATCGGGAGGATGCCGGCACAGACTGTTCAGGGAGAACTTCTGATACCAAAAGGGATTGACATTTCCAGAACTGGAAAGAGGAACCTTAGATTTCATGTGAAGATACGTTTTTGTCCTGATAGTTTAGATCGAGGATGGCCTACCTGGAAAAGGAAAAAAAAATGAGCTACTTGGTTTACCTTTCCTTTATGGCCTAGGCACTGATTGTACCCCAGCTTGACATGAGGAAAAGATGTAGTTAACTTGGGAATTAGGAGTGGGTGTCAGAGTTGGCTAATAAGCAAGTCTAAAGCTGGGCAGTCCTGGCGCATGCCTTTAATCCCAGCACTGGGGAGGCAGAGGCAGGCAGATTTCTGAGTTCGAGGCCAGCCTGGTCTATAGAGTGAGTTCCAGGACAGCCAGGGCTACACAGAGAAACCCTGTCTCAAAAACAAAACAAAACAAAACAAAACAAAACAAAACAGCAAGTCTAAAGGTTAGGAACATGCCCAAGACAGAGGCCAATTCTGTAGGTTGTGCTTACAATGTGTGTGTGTGTCTGTTTGTGTGTGTGTATGTGTGTGTGTGTTTGTGTTTTGAGATAAGATCTCACATAGCCCAGGTTATCCTTAACTTTCCATGTAGCTGACCTTGAATTCCAGGTTCCTCCTGTCTCCCTCTCTGAAGTGTTGGGAATCACAGGCACACACCACCATGCTGATGCTTTTGAGGTCCTAGGGATCAAGTCTGGAGTCTTAAGACCACTAAGAAAGCACCTTGCCAACTGAGCCTCACCCACAGCCATTGTTGGGGTATCTTAGCTTCTGAACCCCCTTCTTGTATTTGGGGAATTATATTTTCTGAGTCTTTCTGAAAACAGTGCCTGCTGTTTAAAATGCAGCAGAAAATGCCAGCTCTTCCTTTCTCAGCTCCCTCACTGGAAAGTGACAAGTAGGCAAAGCCACCTAAGAACACCTGCCTGTGACGAGGAGTCAGAGGCACAGACACAACTACTCCTGAGGACACCCCCTCCCCCAACACCCTGACACACACCTGCCACAGTCAGCTCGTTTGTTTCTGTAGTGTGAAACCCATGACTGAATTGTAGCTTCTGACACACTGGTCACAAGTGAAATTCTATTTTAAGGGGCTTGAAGGGCCCTGAGAAATTTATGTAGTTCAAGTATTTAAATATGAATTTGTGCTGCATTTTAAAAAC
This sequence comes from Hylomyscus alleni, assembly GCA_019843855.1. Lineage (NCBI taxonomy): Eukaryota > Metazoa > Chordata > Mammalia > Rodentia > Muridae > Hylomyscus > Hylomyscus alleni. The sequence goes on along the minus strand of JADRCC010166059.1, from coordinate 11,239 downwards.
AGAGTTAGCTGTTTTGATTGCTGGTCTTCATATTAGCCTGAAATAATTGGCGAGAGAATGCTAGTTTATAGCTCAGGGCCCAGAGCCCCCAAAGACACTCAGTGCTCTGCCCAAGCAGCAAAACCCACTCAAAGGCAAAGCTGGAAATGAAGGCATAGCCCTGGGACCTCTCTTTCCCCTTTGTATACTATCATAGTGCCAAAAAACACTATGGAGAAACACATGGAGGAAGCCAGATCATCAGAACTTCGTCCCTAATTGGACCAGAAAGGAACACCTGGCATGAACACCACCTGAAGCATCTGCTGTGTCCAGGAAGCCACCAAACCCCAACAGGACCAGGACCTTTGAATAGCCCTGGCTGTCCTGGAACTCACACTGTAGACCAGGCTGGCCTCAAACTCAGAAATCTGCCTGCCTCTGCCTCCCAAGTGCTGGGATTAAAGGCATGTGCCACCACTGCCCGGCTAGAAACCAGTATTTTAAAAGAATAATCCTTGACTGTAGTCTTAGTATTGGAGACTGAGGCAGGAGGATTGTCAACAGTTTGAAGCTATCCTATTATACATGATCTCTGGGATAGCCTGGGTTACAGGGTGGTACCCGGGGCATGCCAGCCTCAGGAGGATTTGGGTCTGAGGCTAGCCTGAGGTTTATACTTGGACCACTGTCAAGAGTATAGTGGCATATGCCTTTAATCCCATCACTAAAGAAGCAGAGACAAGAACATCTCAGAGTTCAATGCCATCCTGGTCTACATAGCAAGTTCCAGAGCAGTAATGACAACACAGGGAAAATGGGGGCAAGGAGTGAGGGAAGGGAGAGAAGGAAAGAAGGAGGGGAGGGCAGAGGGAGGTAAACCTGTGTTAGGTTATCTTATTGGGGGTACTTACAGCTAAAGCACAATAAGGAGGAGTAAGCAGAGAAGCTTTCTGGTAAAATCTCCAGGGAGATCTCAGCACCGAATTACACACTCAAGACAAGCGCACTCTATAGAGCATACTCTCGATTCCACAGAAGGTTGTGGCTTCATATACAGGCTCAGCTCCAAACAATCATAGTTCCCAGGGCACCGGCCTCCCTGGTAATGTGCATTTAACGAGAACTTCAAGGGAAGCTCCTTAATATGGAAGAGATGCTGTCTATACGGTGATGACTGCAGTTAGTGCAGGCAAACACTGAGAGTTCAGCTGTTGTGTTAAAAATAAAAGGTGGGGTTCCATCTCCGAGTTCCTCACAGATTAGATTACATTCACAGTGATGAATAACACACAATCTCGAAGCTCCCCTTCTGGGTGTAACTGTTTAATTCTCTTCTTTTTGCTTTTTAAAAATAAATCTAGGTTCAGATTTTGTTGTGTTTTGTTTTGTTTCATGAGACAGCATCTCACTCTATGGCCAAGGATGGCTTGGAACTAAACAGTCCAAGGCAGCCTTGAGTGGGAGATCCTCCTGCATCGGCCTCCTGTGTGCTGCGATTACAGTGTGGGCTATGACACTGGGACTTGGATTCAGCTCACATGTGTGGTTTGTGGGTTTTATGCCGTGTTCCCTGAGACATAGATAATACACTTCAGGCTGAGCCCAGAGCAGAAGATAAACACTGGTTGTGGTGGGCTGCAGGGGACGGAGGAAGAAACCCAGGAAGAAGGACTGCTTATTTCCTTCTTTTCAACAGACTTACTTAAAATCAGTTTTAGATTCATAGAATTGCATGAGGCTTTCAGGGGACTCCCATTAGGCCTCATGTCTCACATTCCTCCAGGACCTTTGCTGAAATTAACGACAGGCACAGTCTATTACTCACTGGAGTGCAATTTAGGTTTCCTCTCCTGTCCGCTCTGTGCTGCAGGATCCCCCATTACCTTTAACTGGCACAGGCTGTGACAGCTCTCTGACATTATTTAGGATGTTCTTCTGAGGAGGAATGTTCCTCCAGTGGGATTTGCTTGATGTTTTCCTCATGATTCAACTAGGGTTAAGGGCAAGGGGCAGGAGGACCCCAGAGGCAAAGCACCATCCTCTTCAGATTGCATTAAGGGCATACACTACTGAAGTGTACAAGACTCACTACCACACACATTTGGGTAGCCACTTTCCCCCTCAGGTCTTAGGCATCATCTTCCATGTCTCACATAATCTTGATTTGCTTTCTCTTTCAATTAGCCATTATATTTTTCAAACTGAACTTGGAGATCAAATAGTCAGGTCTTTAATGCAAGCAGGCCTTCTAGTCCAGAACCAAGGAGGCTCCTCACGTAAGCCATTGCTGCTCATTGCTCCCCTGACGAGTCAAATCGATGCCTAACTAGTGAGATGACTCTTACGCCAGAGTACACACCAGGTGAATACTGTCAGGAGAAGACAAGGAAAATCGACTCGTTTGTCAATCATATGGTCCAGTCCATTTTTAGACAGCTTTAGTCTGGCTAAATATAGTTGTAATCCATTTCTGTTGCTAAGCATTGCATTTTTGTTAGGTGAGGTACTTGGTTTGAAAATGCAGAGTCCAGATCTCGTCAAGAACTTCCTGAATGAGAAGACTCGAGGTGTGGGGTCGGTGGCTCTGGTAGGTTTGAGCTTGATTGAGCCTCCTTTTCTAAAGAAGCAATGGAATAAGCTGCTTAACCGTGTAGCCTACTTTACTTCGTCACCATCTCTGTGTCTTGTGCACACATCGTTTCTGTCAGCCACACGGAGCTGAGCTATGACTGTGGCTGCTCAGCTGTGGCTGTCTACGGTCATGTGCTGCTGCAGGTGACAATCAAACAAATAGCTCACTCAGAAAAGCAAGGGCAATCTCTGCAGGAGAGAGAATCGAAAATGATACCAGATCCTTCTTTATGAGGAGACTCTAGCACTAGATCAGACAGCCTTCTGCAGTCTCTGGTTGCTTGAAGTTGTGGCAGGTGATACAGCGAGTTTATGTAGGAAATTCTTTTCTGGCAGTTGAAGAAAAGCAGGATGGCTGTCTTGTCTCTCTGCAGCTTATGAAAACGCGTCTTATGAAACAGATCCGGACTAAACGTACCGGTCAAACTTCTCATTTCCCAATCAGACACCAAAAATGGGTCACTTGAATAGAAAATGTATGTTTGTATAGAATATGGGGTGTTGGGTAAAGGAGTCCACCATTTATTTGTGGATGGCCCACCATGAAGCATCATTTTTAAGTAACTGGGCTTTTTTGAGATGTCTGTGCAACTCACATTGCAGGACACAATAAAATGTAGGTGCACAGTCAGAGTCATTTGCATACCTTCTGTCTGTAGCTGTGTTCATGCTGCCATGGCAGGATGGAGTAATTACAAGAAAGCCCCAAACGCTTACCCAGGTCTTACTGGGTTCGATATCATAGCTTGGGTGGCTTAAAAATGTTTTTTTCATAGTTCTGCAAACAGGAAGCCCCAGGTGCATGCATGTGGTTGATTCTTGGTCTGAGCTCTTTCCTTTAGTTGTAGGTGACTGTCCCCTGCTGTGTTCTCATGTGGCAGAAGGATACAGCTACCTCTCTGATACCTTATAGCTCATAAGGGCCCTAATTCCATCAGGAGGAGCCAAATGCCCGACTTCATCAAACCAAGTGCCTCCCCAAGTTCACCTCCAATGACTATCACTTTACAGGCTATATAACTTCATTTTAGGAAAATAAGCTGAAAATTTTGAATCATCATATGAAAACATTTATAACCCAATGAATTAAAATTCACAATATCTATACCTTAAAAAAAAGTGCAAAGATAAATCTGAATACACATACACTCATATGTGTACAGGTACAGGTATTAATGCTAAGGATAGTCAAACAACTATTGTTATTATGTTAGACATAAAAATATGCTAAATCAAATTCCTAATAATTAAGAACTTTAAAAGCTGAGGAGAGAGTTACAGTGATGATATTTGTGGTGGTTTGAACAGGAATGGTCCCCAGAGACTGATGTTTGAAAGCTTGGTTCACAAAGAATGGCACTAGTAGGAGATATGGCCTTGTTGGAGAAAGTGTGTCCCTGTGGGGGTGGGCTTTGAAGTCTCTTACATGCTCAAGCTCTGCCTAGTGTGGAACACAGTCTGTCCTTGTTGCATGGGGATCCAGATGTAGAACTCTCAGCTCCTTCTCCAGCCCCACACCTTCCTGCACCCTGCTGTGCTTCCCATCAGGACAATAACAGACTAAACCTCTGAAACTGCAAGCCAGCCTCCATTAAATGTCCTTTATAAGAACTGCTGTGGTCACGACGTCTCTTCATGGAGTAAAATTCTAACTAACAGGGTTCATGGCAAAAGGTTTGTGAACGTGAAGACAAAGCAAGAAATCTAACTATATAAATATATAAAGCAATAGATCTAAATAAATCCAAAATTAGAGCTCAGAAGGAAAAACTTTCTACAGAAGAATTGCAGACCAACTGTGAACTGTACTGTGACCTCAGAGGGATGAAGAGACATGCCCTCGGTGTTCTACAGGTGTGGAGAGGGCGCACAAGCCATCTGAAGAAACTAAAATATTTCAGTTTTGTTGAAATCCCAAAACAAATGGGTAGAAGAAACAAAGAGGGGCCTAAGCACAAAGTCTCACGAGGAAAATCCCACAGAATCATATCAGAGTCAAAGAGCTCAAAAAATCAGTGACAAAGATAAAACATTGAAAAGCAGCCAGTGAGAGCAGGCAGAGGAGCAAAGACAGGGTTTGCCATGGGTTCCTCCTGAGAAATAACACAAGGCTGAGACGACGGAGTGACATCTTTAAGCTGTTGGAAGAAAAACTGTCATCTAGATATTTAGCCCAGTGAAAATATCTCCTAAGGATAAAGGTGCATCAACAGAGTTTCCCAATATATAAAAGATGAAAGAATTCATCATGAACAGACCTAACGTACAAGAAACAGAAAAAGAAAAAAAAAATTCAGGCAGAAGGAAAATAACACCAGATGGAAATATGGATCTAGACAAGAATGGAGCAGGACGAAAAGGGGTAACTCTGTGGGGAAATATGGAAGGCTGTTTTGTTCTTAAAATCTCGGAGTCTTTATAACGTTAAAAGATAATTGATGGTTTAAGTATAAATACCACTGTACTCTGGGTGTTATTATAGAAGATGCGTAAGTAAAACATTGGAAACAGTAGCACTGATGCCAGGACGAAGAAATGGAGGGCATCCTCATCAGACTCTTATACTATGTGACTAGGTGTAGTCTAGGTATATATAATATTTTCCAGTTTTTTAAAATGATTTTTATTGGTTACTTGGGAATCTTATATCACGCATCTCAATGGTGCTTACCTCCCAATCTTTTGCATCTCTGAACCCCATTCTGACCTCCCTTCCCAGCCATCCTCCCCCAAAATAAAAATAGAGAAAGGGGAAAAAGAAAAGAAAAAAAAACCACCAAGTCCATTTTGGATTGTTCATACACTCACTGGAGTGTGGTCAAATTCCTAGTGGCCAGCTCCCAAGAGAGGATGAAGTTTTTCTCTGCCTGCTTCCTTGCCAGAAGCCATTAGCTGAAGAGAGCAGTGGCCAAAGTGAGCCAGGGTCAGCTCTCATGCACCCACGCCACCATGCTGTGGGCCAGCACCCAAAGACATTAACATGGCTTGGGGCAGCAGCTCGGACCGAAAACATCCGCGTGGGCTTGGGTAGTAACGCAGGCCATAGCTCTCAACACGGCCTGAGGGGCTACACATGCCACCCACCTCAGGATAGCCTCCTGAGACAGCAAAGCCTGAGGACATTGTGGTACTTTGAATAGGTTTGGCCCCATAGACTCACGTGTTTGAAGGCTTGGCTCACAGGGAGTGGCACTATTAGGAGGTGTGGTCTTGTTGGAGTAGGTGTGGCCTTGTTGTAGAAAGTACCTCAATGTGGGCTTTGAGGTTTTCTCTGCTCAAGCTCTGCCCAGTGTGGATTTTAGTCTCCCGGCTGCCTGAAGAAGACAATCTCCTTCTGCTGCCTTGAGGATCAAGAGGTAGAACTCTCAACTCCTTCTCTAGCATCATGTCTGCCTGCACACTGCCATGCTTCCTGTCATGATCATGAACTGAACCTCTGAACTGTAAGCCAGCCCCAATTAACTGCTTTCCTTTATAAGAGCTGCTTTGGTCATGGTGTCTCTTCACAGCAGTAAAACCCTAAGACAGACATTATAAGGTATCAGGCAGCAGCACTGGCTGTGTACACTCACATGGTTCTCAGACTGGGGCAGCAGCAGGGACCACCAACATGGCCTCCGGTGGCATCTTGGACTACAGTGGTCCTTCAAGGAGGCCCAATCCAGAAAGTGAACTTTTCTCATCTCTGGTCCCCATCGTTGCCCAGAGTCAGGGGGATCCTGGTGCTGGGAGGCAGGTTCAGGGGCTGAGTCTGCGGCTGTATAAGCTCCAGGCTGCTATACACCACCTCACTGACTCCACTGGACAATGACAGCAAGTCCAGCTCAGCCCTCTCTCACCTGTCACCACCATCATGTCTCCAGTTCCGGCTCTCTGCATGGCACACATACTCTTTTCCTGTCTTTCTCACCTCCAGCCTACATCTGTTCATCATAGCAGCATAACTTTTATATCTATAGGCCCTAAAACATCCACAAACCCAGCAGCATTATACATAGTAAGTCGATAAGAGTAAAGTAGAATCATAACACACTCATACAATTGAAAAATGAAATCAGTAAGTTGTGAGACAAAAGAAAATAAAGGGAATCAGGAATATATAGGTTAAATGGAGGCTGGGCATAGCGGCTTATACCTATAGTCCCAGCATTTGGGAGGCTGAGGCAGGAGGGTCAGCACAATTGTGAGGCCAATCTGAGTTCTAGGCCAGCCTAGTCTGTAATATAAAACCCTGTGTCAAACAATGCAAAAAGAATCTATGGGTCAAATAGAAAGTATACAGCAGGATGGCTGTCTTAGGGTTTTACTGCTGTGAACAGACACCGTGACCAAGGCAACTCTTTTTTTTTTTTTTAAAGATTTATTTTATTTATTTTATGTGTATGAGTACACTATAGCTGTACAGATGGCCATGAGCCATCATGTGTGTGGCTGCTGGGAATTGAACTCAGGACCTCTGCCAGCCCGCTCGCTCCGGCCCCGCTCGCTCTGGCATAATTCACTGTAGCCGTCTTCAGACACACCAGAAGAGGGCGTCAGATCTCACTACGGGTGGTTGTGAGCCACCATGTGGTTTCTGGGATCTGAACTCAGGACCTTTAGAAGAGCAGTCAGTGCTCTTACCCGCTGAGCCATCTCGCCAGCCCCACCAAGGCAACTCTTATAAGGACAACATGTAATTGGAGCTGGTTTACAGGTCCAGAGGTTCAGTCCATTATCATCAAGGTGGGAGCATGGCAGCATCCAGGCAGGCATGGTGCAGGTACAGCTGGGAGTTCTATATCTTCATCCGAAGGCTGCTAGCAGAATCCTGGCTTCCAGGCAGCTAGGATGAGGGTCTTATAGCCCACACCCACCATGACACACCTACTCCAACAGGGCCACACCTTCTAATCCTGTCACTCCTTGGGATGAACATATACAAACCATCACAAATGGCTAATTTGGACATAGCAATAATCATATGAAAGATAAATGGACTAATCATGATTAAAAATCAGAGACTAGCTGGTCATGGTGGTGCACATATGTAATCCCAGCACTCAGAAGGTTTAGGTTGGAAGGTTGTGAGTTCAAGGCCAGCTTTGGGTATATACTAGTAAATTTTAAAAGTCAACTTGATACAACCCGGAATTACCTGGAAAAAAAGAGTCTTTTTTTCCTTTTAATTTATTCCTCTCTCATATATTACATCCCGACTACAGTTTCTCCTCCATGTTCTTCTCTTAGTCTCTCCTCTCTCCTCCCCTTTACCCCGAATCCATCCCCACTTCACCTCCCCTCAGAAAAGAGCAGGTCTCACATCAACCAAATTTGGCATAACAAGTCACAATAAGACCAGGCACATATTCTGACAGCAGAGCTGGATGAGGCAACCCAGTAAGAGGAAAAGGGTCCCAAAGGCAGGTCCCACTCCTGCTGTTAGGAGTCCCGCAAGCTATATAACTATAACATATACACAGAGGACCTAGGTCAGACCCCTGTAGGAGGCTCCTGGATCTCTGTGACCCTACTTGAGTTGGAGAAAAAGGCTTTCTCTCTGTGACAGTCTTGGCTGTCCTGGGCTTGCCTTGTAGATGAGGCTACCCTCTAATTCACAGAACTTCATCAACCTCTGCCTTCCAAATTCTGAGATTAAAGAAGTGAGCCACCACAGTTGGGGAAAGAATCTTACTGAGCAATTATCTAAACCAGATTGGCCTATGGGCCTGTCTCGGGGATTATAGTTAATTGAAGTGGGAAGGCTGGACTCTGAACTTTGTAAGAGTGAAGAAAGCCAGGGGAGATCAAATAACTGCAAGCAAGCTACGCTGGGGCTTTGCTTTCTCTGTGCTCCTGACTGTGGAAATGCTATGACCACTGTCTTAAGTTCCGGCCATGGGATGTCCCTGCAATTACGAACTATAGCCTCAAATTCTAAGCCAAATAAATTCCTTTCCCCATTAAAGTTCACTCAGTCAGAGTATTTTATTACAGTAGCAGAAGATAGAACAAACACTCAAGCAAGACTCTGTGAACAAACAATAATTAAATAAAAAATACACATGAACATACATACACATACAGCAGAGAGAGAGAAAAAGAGAGAGAATGAGAGAGATTAAATGAGAATGAAACCCAAAGTAAGCAGAGAAAAGAAATGATAGAGATCAGACAGGAAATGAAATAGAAAACAGAAAACCAGGAGGAAAAAAAATCCAAAATCTAATTTATCATTTCTGTTTCGGAATAAGGATTTTTGGAATATATATGATAATGAATTTACACCATATATACACATTTTATATAATATATAAACATATATTTATATTTTAGATTCATATAATATTAATATAATTTAGTAAATATAAATGTATTTATATGAAATTCTCAATACATATTGAAAATTCTGAAAATTCAATAAGTATTTAAATGAGCAAGAGTTTTGAAGAGATATTTAAGATAAATAAACACACAAAGCAAAGAAGAAGATTCTTGATGCCATCAACTGTTTGGAAACTCCAAACCAAAACTACAGCTAACGGACAGTTAAAGCTAAAAAGATTGGCCATCCTGAAGATGTAGCTCGATGGTCAAGTACTCGCTTAGCATATACAAGACCCTGGGTTAAACCCACAATACCACACAAAGGAAGAAACAAACCAACCAACACTGACCACACCAGGTACAAAAAAGGACATAGAGGAGCATGAATACCCAGGCACCACCCTTTTAGAAAGCAATGTGTTAGAGTCTTTAGAAATTACACACTCCATTTTATTCCCCAGCCATTCTCTTCTAAGTATTTACCTAAGAGAACAGAAAACACATCTTCACAGACTTGGATGTGACTGTTTCTAATCTCTCTAATCTCTTCTTCTTTTGTAGTAGCCCCAAACTAGAAACTACTCAAATACCTACGGATAGGTGTACAAACAGGTATATCACATACTGGATGTTTACTGGTCTCTCCACACAGCACAGAGTTTCAGCCAGCATACTAGCCTATAGGAGACAACAGGTTAAAAAGAGAACAGATTTACTTAGATAGTTTAACCTAACAACATTCAGAAGCAAAAAACCAAGGCCCAGGGAAAGCTGCCATAAAAAGGAACAAAATTAAATTTGTTGTGGTGGTACACACTGGTAATCCCAGTACTTGGTAACTGGAGGCAAGAGAATCATAACTTCAAGGCCAGCCTTGTGCTACATGGCTACATAGCAAGACCTTGTTACCTCCACACTTCCCTTAAAAAATGGAAACAAGAGAAAATGGAATAGTAGTTTATTTTGTCATCTAGAAAATGAAAACGAATCTGTAGCTTTAGTGGCTTCTGGTAGACAAGAGATGGCAAGATAGAAGATGGAAAATCTTACAGAGAGTAGGAGGAAGCCGGGGGGTGGGTGGTATTTCACCTCTTGATTGAGGTGACGATGTTATAATTACATTCTTATGTCAAAACAGATCAAATGATACATTTCAAGTACGTATTAGTTATTGTGTATCGATTACACAATAATAAAGTTGTCAATCATGGCTGTTGTTCCAAAGAACCTTGTGTTGTATACACTGAGTCCAGTCTTTGGGTTCGTTTCCAGTCTGATATTCTTCAGCCCTCAGAATCATTTGACCAAGGAACTGGTAGGGCTGATCCTTATTGATCGATTGATGATTGATCGATTGCTCTTTCACAAGTCTTTGCAGAAATGCAAGGCAATGAGGAAGGGGTGGGCTCATGGCGCTAAGTTTTTACATACTCTCCCAGGCCTTGGGGTTTCTCAGCTTGAGCCAGTCTAGGGCAGGCTTCTTCATTTTACTGTATAGAAAGAAATATAAAGGGTGAGAGCATGATTTCTAAACCAGGCGGGGCCCTTGCAGATGTTCCTGTCTCTTGGCACTCGTGTAAAGCCTGTCTTCTGAGAAAGGACAAAGAGATTATGTGCCTTGCTTAAGAACAATAGGCAATGTCACAGCCTGTTAATTCGGTGGCTTCCCAGGAGAAGAAAGAATTTTTACAAAGAGATGTCAGAGGGTCTTCCTGTGACAACCTTCCTCTGTATTTAAGCCAGTTCTCTCCACCCCCTAGGGCACCAAGCCTTATCTGTAACTGTGGGATGGAAGGTTTTCTCTTATTAAAAGAATCTCAGGCATGGCAAGAATGGGAAGTATTTTGGTTGGGCAAGGTGGGGGTGGGGGGGTGGGGTGAAGTCACATGATTGCATACTTGAGTTGTGTAGGGAAGAAACCCACAGCTGTCTTGTGTACTGCCAGCCAGTGTGTTCCGGGAGCTATTAGCTTTCCAGAGTCATTTGGGGAGCAGGTAAACTGTAGCCAGATTACCGCAAGGACTCTAAACAGGCAGTGGATTCCACTTCAACGGCCTCTTCTCTTCATCCTCAAAGCTATAAGGATATTTGCATGCTTCTGTTTGCATAGTGAGCTGTTCCTTTAGTTCCCTGTTTCCATTGTAGATACTCAGCTGCATCCTCTGGCTCCAAAGCCTCCATCCCAGTAGGCCCCATGGAGGCTGGACCATAATGTGATATGTGACCTGGTTTTTAAATCAAATCTGGCTATTGTCTTTTTTTCTCCTCAGTGAGGTCATACACACACACACACACACACACACACACACACACACACACA
>JADRCC010166057.1:0-23008 GCA_019843855.1 Hylomyscus alleni | reverse complement strand
AAAAAAAAAGCCCACAGTACTAAAATACAAAAGAATTGGTTCCATGTATGTCCTTTTTTTGTAGACTAATGCTGTCATTAGGGTCATTTAAAGGAACAAGTCAAGAAGTAATCTAGAGTGACAAGAAGTATGTAACTGAAGATTTATTAGAAAAATGCCTCATTCTGGAATGGGTTACAGTTTATGAACACATTACTAAAGTGCCATTGACAGCATGGATAACTCATGAAATGCTACACTGATGTAGAGTCCTCTGGATAGCCCTAGGCAGCTCTAGTCATAATGTGTCCTAAGTCAAATTCTTGCATCGGATATGAAATTAGGAAGGGATGGAAGTCATGAGGATCTCATGAAGACTCGTGAGTGTAATGAGCCTTGAGAACCCTGAGAACTCTTGTCATTTAACAAAAAAACATTGAAAACTCAAATCTTATAGGGATTTTATAATCCCCATGATCATAGCTACTTTGAATAAAAAAAAATCCTATGCAATGTAGAAGAAAAGAAATAATGTCAAATTACTCTTCTTTTTCCTCATGTTTTAATATTGTGTTTCTTCCTGAGAAGAATCCCTATATCTATATAGAAAATAGTTGTTTATACCCATAACACTCCTGCCAGTATTGCAACAAGTGAGATTTTCCTGGAATGCCTAAAGTGTAGTATTTAACATCAAGAAGCAAATAGGGCCATTATAGAAAATTCTCTCCATGCATCCTGTATACATTCTTCTACAGGCCAAGCACCAGCCGTTAGAAATGAGATTCCAGGCAACTACCAGGTTGATATATCCATGGCCACCAAGCAAAGAATTTATCCTCCAGTTCTGGCAGGGAACCAACAGCAAGTAACATAATGTGTATTATGTGTGTGTCTTTAGAGTATCCATGGATAATATCCCATATGCAGGAAGCCTACTTTTGGCACAGGTATTTGTTAGACATTTTCTGGGAGTGCATACTTCCACCCACACAGGTTATCCTTTATTTTAAATATTCCAAATGATCCTTTAATTGATTGTTTTTTATTTTCAGATATTATTATAAACCTGAGAAAGAAACAGAATTTAACATAATGTAATGAAAATTTGTTATGTAAAATGGGCAAGTCTTTTGTAACTTATGTTTTTCTGCTCTATTCTAGTATAAAGTGGTGTTGACATCCAGTAGCTAAAGGAAGCCAAGGAGAAAGCACATTAGCAAGGTCAAATATAACATAAAATGGCCTCACAACTTGTAACAGTAGTTCTGTCAAAAGAGCAATGCTCATTATAGTGGCAGAACACTTCCTTATCTAACTCTTAATAATTCACAATCATTCCATGAACAATGTGGCCTCTACCATACACAATCTGTCTACCAAAAGTACTTTCATTGGGTGAATAAGCCCTCAAATTCATTATTTAGTGGTCGAGAAATTGACTGAAATGTTAATGAGATTGAGTGACAGTTCCAGCTTAAATGAAAACTCTGTGATAAGTTCCAGCTCTCACTAAAGAGATGTCTGGGTCATGCTGTTTTTGAATAAAACTGTCCCTGGTATTACCTATTGGTCATTTATTAATTCAAACTGCTGCCTGGTACAATTCATCTCCACAGTGCATGTTATATCAGTCCTCCAGATATGCTGGAGCTGGTCTTCAGCATTCTAGACCACAGAGGATATTACAGTCTGTACCACTGAGCAAAAGTCTCCAATGGTGGTATGTAAAGTGTGCCCCACATAACTACTTTTGTTCAAGGTGGGAACTATAGGAAGTATACTCTCTAGGAAATGACTGTCTACTATTGGGGCAAAATGTTTCTTTTTCACCAGTCCCATTCTATATCTCTATCTACCCATTTCTTGCCTGTGCAGATGGTGATTTTGGAGGTGCCATGAATTAAAATACATTTGCTTATTGCTTAGCAATTACAGGCTCCTCACTGAGAGTGTCTTTGGTAATTTATTGTTATGCCTATTTACACTTTCATCCTCTTACTTACTTTGTCTATCAAATTAGAGGCAAACAGGAAACTTGCCTCTCACATATATAATTTCTGTTGAAAGTTTTCATTTATGAAGACAAATTCTCTCTTGGCAAACATCACAGTGTCAACTGCATATCTCACCATCCTTAATAGGGACCACAGATTTACCATGAAAACTCATGATATGATATCACATGAGGGAAATATACCTGTGAGGCAATTTACACCAAAGATGCTCCACATTCAAGTGGCATGTAGTTGCATGGTTTATCACTCATAGCAAGGGACATGCAACTGCTGCAAGGCTTCTATTTGTTCTATTGAAGTCCTGTTCAGGTGCAAATTGTTCTATTACTTTTCCAGGAAAGATATAAAGAAATGTCTGTAAATATAAAAATAGGACTCAAAAGGCTAAAGAAATGTTTCTCTCCAAGTCTACATTGGTAAACCTCTAAGTTTGCTTGAACATGTATTACTCAAAGGCAGATACATTATCAAAACTTCTCATAGAAGCTGGGTAAGACATCAGAAGGTTCTCACAGGGCAACATGGGGACAGCTACAATACTGAAGAATCACAGCCCAGACAACTGGTTAATTCTTATATAATTTCAGTGATAATAGATGTCTTGTGAGTATCTTAGGAAATCACGAGTTCTGATAAGAGGGGTCTTGTGAGTATCTCAGGAGAATCATAAGTCCTGTTAGAGTGCCCATTCTTTACACAAGTGAATGCTGTGAGTTCTCATATTGTAATAGTGTCATGTTGCTTTGATTCAAGAATTCAGTAGTAAAGTACCATTCAGAAAGACAGCTAAACCACAAATCCAGGAAGCTATGACATCCGCTGATGAAGATAAAGCATCATAACCCAGTAATCTCTAACTGAAAACAAACCTGAACATGCAGTGATGACAACCAAGTCTTTGATACATGAGTCTATTGTGACATTTATTATCCAGTCTACAACCATCTTTATCATCTAACAAAATAGACACCTCTTCCCATTAATATCTCCTGTAGTTTATTTAAAGAAAGACCTGTCTTATAAGTAGATAAATAGCTGCTTTTTTTCTTTTGGTACTAAGTGTCTTATATTATAAAATATCAACGTTAGGTACAGTAGGGATTAAATACACCAAAAGACTGTACATAAATTAGAGAAAATACCATTAAAATTCAAGACAAGGGAACTTATGATTTAAAAAGAAATGTGTTTTTTTTTCTCTGTAAAAACCCTAGATTACTGGCAACAAATATTTGCATCTAAACTCCAAAATACTTTAATTGATAATAGCAAAAACATTTTCAGAGATCTACTATTCTTATGTACTTTATTTTTGTATTTATTTTCTTTTAAAAGATTGCCTTTATCAATGTGAACTTATAATTTAAAAAGAAAATAAGACTGGAAAGTCTTAATTATGTATACAACATTGAATAGCTATGAACTATAGATCTGATGTTTTAATGTCATTTTGAATTATCAAACAGTTCTGGAAAGACTACTTATAGTGACATGGCATGAATGGAAAGGTAAAATAATTGAAAAAAATAAAAAAAGGATTTTCATCATTTGAATATATTAACTTGTTGATATAAAAATGAAAATATCAATAGGTATCAAAATTAATGTGATATTTTAATTGCAGTTTATGAAAATCAATGCAACATTATTAACTGCTTTTCAACTCACCTGTAATATAAAATAATATTTGTGCCAATAAAGTCTATATTATTTGTATAAATATATATGGTAAATTCTGCACAATACTAAGAATAAAAGTTTAAATGTTGAAACCAATTTGACCCATATAAGTGATCTACAAAATATATGTTGCATTTTTAACAATATCAGATATTGATATACAGATATTAAGACTTTTTATAAGTATAATAGTAGGATACAAAATTAGAAACAAAACTCCACGAGAATTAATACTGCAAACTATTGAAATCTGAAAGCAGTTCCCAGTTACATGAACCTATGACTTCTGGCCCAGGTTAAAGAGGAAGATGATATTTTCTGTACATGTTCCTAATGGACTTAAATATTTTTCTTTTACTGGATATTTTCTTTATTTACATTTCAAATGTTATCACCTTTTCCGTTCCCCCCCAGAACCCCCCTACCCATCCCCCCTCTCCCTGCTTCCATGAGAGTATTTCCCCACCCACCTAGTCACTAAGGTTGTTTTGTTAGACTATATAGTACATAACATGTTTATTTATAAATGATCTAAAATTTTAGTTTTATTGTTCTTATTATTTTATTGTATGTATATTGTTAATATTAGAGAAAAAGACAACTTTTAAACAAAGAGAGAGAGTTTTTAATCTGTGTCGTGTGATGCAGATTCACATGGTGATGTTTTGATGAGGCTAGACCAATGGGAGGACATGTGATATTTGGAGATCGCATTAGTGGAACTCAACAGAGAGTTAGTGGGAGACTAAATAGCTAGATCTTCAGCTCTTCTTTGATCTCCTGTCTTCACTGATATCCACTTCATTGAGAGAGGCACAGCAGAGAACTCCTAGCATTCCATCTGGTCCTTGTCACTCTTGCTGACTCCTGCACTATTAGCAGTGGCCTGGTCATGCTTGGTGACACTTTTAAACTAGACTGTTGGTATAAAGACAGTACTAAACTGGACTACTGGTATCCTGAAAAATGGAGAATGGAATCACCCCAGAGAACTACTTTTAAACAAGTCCACATCTCCTTATCCTATGTACCATCGTTTCTCCCCAACTTGTGGACAGTGGGCTAGAAGTAGGGTTGAAGCTTTATGAACTCGTATTAAGGTAGGTTTTGAAATACATAAACTTCCCCAGCTGACAAGAGCATCTGCCCAAAGTAGGAGAAAATTCACAGTGTCAGTGTTCCCACGGGATCCTCCATCTACAACATCAGGCAATTCAGGGGGTTAGCATTTCCATCTGATGGGAGCATCTATTCATGGTGGCAGACAATTCCTGGGATCACCCTTCCCAGCTAGGGGAGCATCCACATACAATGTCAGGTGCTTCATAGCTGGCAAGGACAGCTCTTGAGCTGAATGGGGCCTCGGTGAACTCAATTCCAATTATTTCTATTCTTTAGCCTAGTACTCCCTAGCCAAGGGATCTTCAGTATTCTTCCAGTAAATATCCTAGAGTACTCAATAGAATAGGGGGCTTGGGCATCAAAATTACAATAACCAGCTTTGGCATCAATGGGTAACCAAGGAAGGCAGCCATTGGGAGTCAATGCTTATAGCCACTGACAGGGTCGGTCCAGATACTGACAAAGCTGCTGCCAATGGCAGTCAGGGATTGGGGAAATCATTTAGCAGAATTGACTTTTCTGTAAGGGAACAAAGCTTAATTTACTGGTGCTAGCACTCTTTAGAGCCATCAAAAAGAAGAAAAAAAAGAACAACAACAAAAAAAATCCTTGATCTTTTTTTTGTTTTGTTTTGTTTGTTTTTTGTTTTTCAAGACAAGGGGTTCTCTGTTCTCTGTATAGTCCTGGCTGTCCTGGAACTCACTCTGTAGACCAGGCTGGCCTTGAACTCAGAAATTCATCTGCCTCTGCCTCCCAAGTGCTGGGATTAAAGGTGTGCCCCACCACTGCCTGACTTTTTTCTTTTTGCCAGAAAGGAAGAAAAGGAAAAGGAGAGAGCATTAATTTACATCTCCCCCCCTCACGCACACACAGAGTGTATGAAGCAAAAGGCAAAGTCAAGTACCTTCTATATACAAATATACACACATATGTACGTTCATACATACATACATACATACACTTGGAACATAAAACCATGCCGAAAATTTTGGTAAGGCAGAGCAGGTCAAGATCCAGAGACTTGGTTGGCACATACCTGAGGTTTTGGTGATTCTCAGCTCCTTGCCAGACTCCTGGCTTGGAACACATTCTATGCTTCTTACACAAAAGAGATGTGACCACAGGTCACCTAGGTACAAGACAGAGTACTCCATGCTAATGAGGTACCTCGAGACCTGGAGTGTAATCAATAAGTTTCCCTTCCCAGATATTCCTCCCTGCAAAAAATACTTAATCTCAGGCCCACCCTGAGAAATGGGATATGGTTTTATGCATCTACTTTCCGCCATGACAATAAACTGTTTGGAACCACAGACTGTCTCTTTTATAGAGATCCACTATGGGAGTCACGAAGAAGGCCTTCGCCTCAAGAGCCACCTCATAATCTCCTGCAGAAAGCCTCTCTGCACTCTCAACTCTAACAGCCATCAAGCCTGCATCTGCCAAAGCAAGGACTGTCCTTATCGAACAAGTGGAGTCCCCTTTACCCTCAGCCCCAGGCTAGATGCTGTCCCCAGCCTGTGGGCCCCCAACTCCATTCTCAGCTCTTCTGAGACTCCCAGAAGCACCTGGATGTCCAAGAGCCTGAGAAGCCTAAGGTCCCGCACTTGTCACAGGACTGGGGACCCCAGAACCAGATCCAACTGTCCCACATCTCGGACTGTGATTTTCCACCCCAGGAGAGGTGCTTTGGTGCTCCCCTATTGCCCAGCACCTGCCCTAAGATGGCAGCATGGGATAAGCACAATCAAACTTCCTGTGTTCTGCCTCTCCAAAAGGCTGTGACTTGTGACAGAGAGGACATGGGCTAACAACCCAATACATAACATACATGTAGTTTGATGGATGGAAGCAACAATGTACCATCCCTACACTTTATTTTTCATTTCCATAGCTTACTTGTCCCAGCAAAATCTCTAAAGCAGAATAGAATTACAATATGATTACATTTTAGTTTTCTTCTAGTAAATGACTATGAAAAAACAGTATATTTCCCAATACCTTTACAAGAAATAACATTATGTAGAACAGGTAAAGAAAACAAATTATTGCCAAGAACCCATGTACATTCATAAATAAGCAACTTGTTATAGATTAATAAAGTGAAAGCAAGCATAATAATTTTCTCAGCCAATTTCTCTTACTGGCAAGCAGCATTCGGGTTACGAAGAAAGGACTAATTGTTTTTATTATTTATCTTTAAAATTAATCTTCACAATTTTCTCAGTTGAGGTTCCACTTCTCAAATAAATCCACCCTCTTGAAGGTTGACATTAAATAAAAC
This sequence comes from Hylomyscus alleni, assembly GCA_019843855.1. Classification (NCBI taxonomy): domain Eukaryota; kingdom Metazoa; phylum Chordata; class Mammalia; order Rodentia; family Muridae; genus Hylomyscus; species Hylomyscus alleni. The sequence goes on along the minus strand of JADRCC010166057.1, from coordinate 15,925 downwards.
AAACAAAGATACAGACACAACCCCTCAATTGAGCAATGCCTTCCTTCTATGACAGATTATAGTCCAAGTGTTAAATTTCCAACTAGATCATAGATCTTTAGCTTTCAGACACTGCTTCTTCAAGCAGTTTTATGTAATAGTGAATGTTATAAACCACAAAACAGTAATGTCATGGGATTAGGAGATGATCGTGGGGACCCTAGTTTCATCCCAAGAGCCAATGTAAAAGCCAGAGGTAGCAGCATGCACCTGTAAATCTAGTGCTGAAGGGGCAGATACAAGTGGATCTCTGGAGTTTGAAGTCAACCAATCTAGTCAGTCAATGAGCTCCGGTTTTATTGAGAGACTCTGTATGTAAATAAATAATGAAGTACGAGATATTGAATAATAGAGTAAGACAGTCAACACCATCCTCTAGTCTAGTATGCATGTTCACAAGATTGAGTACAAGCATGTACACATAGACACATATACATTTACACTTCCCCATACCCACTCCACAAGAAATGAATAGTAAAATACTATTTTTGCAGCAGTTGTAATTTCATCATAAATAAGTCCCGAACGTTCCTCTAAGAAGTTATGTGTGTGATTTACTTAGTAGGAATATGTTCTTTAACATCATTCTCATGGTTCAAAAGAATAGCACTTTCTTTGACACAGCTGAGCTTCACAGCTTGTGTGAATTTCTAGAAACAAAACAGATAGAAAACACAGGTGTATGTCTCCCAGATTCCTCTCTGCTAAAAAAAAAAATGTTTTTGAAAACTAGTAATAGCCATGTCTGCATATAGAACATGAGTGTACAGCAAGAAAGAAAGAACAAAAATAAGAAAAAAGTAGAAATCTCAGAAAAAGGTACCATCAGGATCCACGTATAAATCCTTTAATATTGGCCAAGCTCATTGTTACTGAGCTAGGAAAGGAAGTTTTTCATATTTTGCATATTTTAAAAATAATATATAAATTCTTTAAGAATTTTATATATACACTTATTTGACTTTTTATTTATCTCTTTTGATTGGTGACCCTTTGTGTTTTAATAGCTGAACCTTGAAGTTTTAGACAAGCATAGGAACTTAACCAAATAAGGTCATAGCCCATGGTGGATAACTCTAGGAATATAATCTAATGGTTTAGTGAGGGAGGGGAAAAAGTGCGGGTAAGAGCTGCTGGCTCCATATTCATAATGCTGGGCCTCACCACACACACTTTGCATGACAGCAGTTTATGAGGCAAAAGCTTCCTGGAAGCCAGTCTCCTGAATCGTCTCCTTGGCATTCCCTAACTCAGAGGTAGCCCAGATATGTCCTTGCAAACTCTGTGCTAGGTGCCCACCAAGATATGATTTACTCATAGTTAGACAAAATTGGACATTGCTCTCTGACCTTTACCAATGTTCCAACATCTTAGCTAAACCCTGGTTTGGAATTTCGTAAATTACCCATAATTTCGTAAATGGGTAAATGTTACCCATTCAGACTAATTGCCTTCAGCATTGTGGGTACAGCTTACAGAATGGGAGACTTATCCCAGGGCAAAGTCAAGTAGAATCCTCATTCTCAGTCATGTACTATAGCTGAACCATCCTAGGAATTAGCAAGAAAGAGATGAGTCTCTACTAGCCCAGAAGATTAACATAGTGGGAGTTTTACTAAGGATGGGTGAGACCTTGAGCTGAGTGAATGTGTGTGTGAGAGACAGTCAGCCGCAGTCAGCATTTGAGATTAGAGCCTCTACCCTCCTGGCTGGCACACCTGCAATCCCTGGGACTCCGCATGGTCCCTAGCATGCTCGGAGCCCTGGGGTACTGCATCAGTCCAGAGGAGATGGCTGATGCTTTAGACCCAGTGTGTTTTAGATGCCCTCAGAGGTACCCTGATCACTGAACTGCCAGATTTTTTATTTCTCTTTTGTAATGACTTTAAATGTCTGATGCCATTTTTTAAAGAAATACATTCAGATCCTGTACTTCCATATGTCGTCTTGAAAGACCCCCGCAGGGAGACTCCCACTCAAGTCCCAGGGAACGTGTACCCAAGGAAACACGAGAGACTTTCTTGATGTAAAAAACATGAGGCAGGTTTAATATCGGAGCTCCAGTCCCAACACATATCTCTACAGGAGACAGAGGTGTGGGCCCCAAGGCTCAGGAGTTAGGGGCTTATATAGGGGATGGATCTTGAGGAACAAAGGAATTGTACATGATTGGCCAATTCAAACATTAATTAGTTAGTGTACATACAGTTTAGAGCGGAAAATTTTTAAGAGGGGGTGCTATCTGGGGAGTTTCTGGCTGACCTTAAACTATATCTAAGAAGTCTAGATGGCCCATTACTCATCTGAGCTGGGTCGTTTTGCTCAGACAAGCAAGGACATCCCTGGGCCCACCTGGACAATCAAGGACATATCTGGGCCCACCCGGACAAGCTCTATCTTGGTGGTCAGCCAATTTCCAGAATGTTTAACAACAGCTTATTTTTGTTTAAGCCTGCTTGGACATATTCAAGCCCATTCTTATCTTATAGTTATTTTCTCTGAGCTTGCAATTTTGCTAGCACAGGCCTGGTCCTGCAAACACAGGCCTCAATTTTGATTTTTCCCTTACAGTCTCTGCCATTATTTCTTCACTTATGCCTTGTTGACCTGACTAGGACCCTGTTTCTCCCGCAGGTTGAGGGAGGCCCAGACTGGTCAGCCTGCAGCAGGGCCTGTTAGAGAAACTTTCGCAATGAATGTAATTTCATATCCAGAAGATGCTGTTTTCCTCTGATATTTTCTTGATCTCTGGCTGTTTTTATCTTCCCATTCACTTTTCTATGGTGTTTTCTGATCTTGTGAGTCAAGAAATATTAAGTTCAGACATGCATTCCCTCTTTCCCATGGTAGAATTCTATTTTATTCATCTGTTCATGTTTATTTTTTAAATTTTGTTACTACCACCCAAGCACTTAAAATGAAGTCATTTAATGTAAAGATATAGCACTTAACATTATATATAGATAGATATAGATACACACACACACACACACACACACACACACACACACACACTCACACACACACACACACTGGCCATCTAATATATGCTCTTCTTTTCACTGAAGGATATTGATAAAAAGTAACTTTGAAGTTCACAAAATGACCCTTCCAGTGGAGGTACTTTCTGTCTCATTTAAAAGTTACAATTGCCTTAATGTAAAAAACAAGAAAATATTAATTGATTATTACCTACATTATATTTCTATATTTAAGGTTCCTAATCATATAAAAACAGATTATGGAACTGACTATTATAGTCAAGTATTTATGACATTTTGTCAACAATTTAATGTTACCCATATTACTGAGATAATTTATAATTCTCAGAGACAATAAATTACTCAATTTGTACTTTGCATTTTGAGATTTTGATTTTTTAATAATAAAATGAGGGGAAATATGCCCTCTACTCCAAAGTTACCTCTAAAGGCATATCTCCTTTTTTATTTGTTTTAAAAAGCATACCTCACTTTTTGCTTGTTTTAGTAGACATATCTTGCTTTTTGCTTGTTTTATAAAATGGCATGTCACTCCACTTACTAACACGTGGTATGATCTTAACCCCACTTTAATTTGAGGAAGAGGCTCCCTTTGTGTTGGAACACAATGGTTGCCTGAAACGTTGATTTGTCAAGTGGATACAGATCCAGACTATTTTTAATAAATATGTTTTCTACCAAAACAATGGCTAAACGTTTTATTAGTCAACACAGTTCACTTGGCTTAAATAGCCTCCACCTTTTTCTAAGAGTTAACAGCGGCTTCCCTCTACACCTAGAGGCCAATCCTTGGTCCTAAACATTGCTAATTTGCAACTAAAATGCCTGAGACTTCCTCAAGATAATGTTAAACCTGTTACTTTTAAACTTTTGAGCTTTTATCTCAAGCAGGTTCATTAAAGACAATCAAAGTTCGCTCACTCCTGGAGCAATCAGAGCTCAATCCCAGAGCTTCTAGCTTAAAAGTTACTATTTTGCAACTGAATTGAAGGCCTATTCTCTAGGCAAAGCTGTTGAAAAGGTTCCTAGCTTGGGAGCCGCTGTTTTACAACTCCTTTAGGTGTCTACGCCCATCTGCCCATCCACACACCAGTGCTGCTTCATGTGGACTTCAGAAAGAGTGGACTACAGAGAGACTGTGACAATTTGACATTGCAGGTGATAAAGGCTTGTCATAGCATTGGCTGTTTGGGAATAAGGTACATTGTGAAAACCTACATTTAGTGGAATAGGTCTCTGGTACTCTCAACCTAAGGCAGGATCATGTGCCGAGTGGCTGTGTTTTTTTTTTTTAAACACTGAAATAGCCCGGCTTGTAGAATTCAAACTAGCTGTAATTATTTCCAAAGACAGGTAAGAGAGTTGTCAGTAGATATTTAACTATAGGTGAGATCGCCAAGGTACCAAAGAATTCCTAGGCAGGACTATGGTGCGTAAATATGCCCCAGTCCAGCTAATTTTTAATAAATAAATAAGGAGGAACTGTGACCCTCCTACAGCTGAGGGCTGGTTTTGTCAGACCCCGCCTTGTGACAAATAGCCACGCCTCTCTCCAAGTTCCTGTTACTCCAGTCCCATCTCCAGAGACTGAAGATGAAGCTGCTGATTGGGCCAAGAGTTGCTGAAGGACTTGGGGTAGAGGTTTTGCTCTGTCTACTTAAGTGCTTGTAACTAGGAAAATTCATTAATGATGGTAGACTGAAAGCAAAAAAAAAAAAAAAAAAAAAAAAAATAGAATCTTTGTTCAGTATCCCAGAATTCACATGGTAGAAGGAGAGAACCAGCTCCTGGAAGAGGCTACCTGATCTCCTCATGTACACTGTGGTAAGAGTATGTACATTCACACACATACATACACAAATGCACATATATACACACACATGTAGGGTTGCTAAAGTATGTAAAAAAGATTTGAGGTAAATTTGATAAGGACATATATCATAGTGAGGATTGCTATTGCTATGATGAAACACCATAAACAAAAGCAAGTTGGTGAGGAAAAGGGTTATTTTGCTTACAATTTCCCATTGTAGTCATTACTGGGAACCTAGAGATGATGCTGAGTCCAGAGAGGGGTTCTGCTTACTGGCTTGCTCATCATGATGTGTTCAGTATGCTTACTTAGAGAACCTAGGATTACTAGCCTAGGATGACATCACTCACAATGGGCTAGGCACTCCCCTGTCAATCAGTAATTAGGAAAATGCTACATAGGCTTGCTTATGGCTAAGTCATATGAAGGCAATTTCTTAAAGGAGGTACCCTCCTCTCAGATGACTTAGCTTATGTTAACATAAAAATGTACAACACAACATACAAAGATAAGAGAAGGGAGAACATGTTAACTCCAAGACAGCTTGGACTTGACATGAAGACAGCTTCCTTGTGGAAGTTCTGCCTAAGCTAGCTATGAAGGACAGGAGGATCTTGGAGGGTAAGGCTTGATGGAGAGAACTGCATACCCAGAAGCTGCAGTCATTTAGCCACCTTTTGTTTGGAGCTAACCATACCCAGGTTTTTGGATCATGTCTGACACTGAGAGAGTGTACCTTCTCTGGCTTTATTTAGAAAAGTAATGGTAAAAGTTCTGTAGGGCAAATATTCATATTTACCTATTTAACATTTTGTCAATTAAAAATTCAGGTGAAGCTTCATTGTTATTAAAACAGATCTATGTTCTGATTGAAAACACCATTGTCAGGGATTTTTTTTTAAAGTAGGTTCAGTTATATTTAATAGTACTGCTGATAAGAGGAAACCTAATGAAAACCAACAGATGGTCTACTTAATATTGCTCTCAGCTTTGAAACATGTGCCAAGTGTTATTCAAACAAGGACATGATAGGGCTGTTGCACGAAGCTTTAATTACACATATTTGCACTCCTGGGTCTACTGAAATTGATGCAGCAACATTGTAACTCCAACACTGGCCAAAAAATAAATAAAATAACACACATTTATGATAATGTGTGGTTCTAATTTCTCAGTGACCTCTATAGACAGCATATCTTATTGGTCTTCTCAGGTTCAAGGAGTTGGAGCTGGTAGTCAGAAATATCCAAAGAATAGTGACCCTTGACTCTATATCAGCATGTTGAGTTTTGAATACTGAACAACATCTCCACAGTCATTACTAAGTTATCCCTAATATATTCAACTATCAAGATACTACAACAGAGTTAAGCTGCCAAGGCAATAGCTACTTAATAATAACACTGGCAACATCAACTATCCCATTAAGAGCCCTGCAAACCACCTGGTAAACATTACCACCCACTCTCACAACAAGACACTGATGGAGGTTGCTGAAGCCAAGAAGGTTTAATATCAAACTCAAGGTCAAACTGCTTCTAATTAGTACCCACCGTGGCTTAATTAAGCAGAATAAAATAATGGTAGGTCAATTGATTAACACAAGGCATCATTTTAGAACAATACCTTCTACCTTCTATCTGTCTGCTCCTCTAGGGAATTAGGCTTTCATATGTGCAACTCTGTTGGAACAGAGTGACATAGAACACTGAACATCTATGGGTGTCTTAAAAATTGCTTCATGTCCTGTAGTTAAGATGTGTCAAATGCCCAGAATATGATAATGTTGGCTCATAGTCTAACTCCTGGAGTAGATACTCTCCACATAATATCAGTTATGAAATACAGTTCTGTCACTAATGTTCAAGAATCTGGGTCTAATAGGTCTCACAAAATACCTTGCAAGTTGCCAATATGACCACCTTTGTAGCACTCCAAAATGATAGCCCTACCTCACCAGGCATTCACCCTCATGCTTCTCACCAGAAATTACCAGCAGACTAACAGTGGAAAAACAGGAAAGAAATTATCTTTTGTTGTTAAATTTATAGAGCAATCATGAGAAAATCATGCAGTTTATTACACAGAAAAACAAAAGTATACACCAGAATGATAAACTTCTTTTATTTAAAAAAATAAAGCTAAAATGCTGAATAAAAATATAACAGCCATGATTTAAATGCACCCCCAACACAAACTCAGGCCAATGTTTTTAACAGTTGTTTCTCAAATACTGTTCTTTAAGGAACAGAGTAATCTTTAGAATGTGAGACCTCACTGGAAAATATAGTCGCCAGTGGAAGAATATGATCTGGCCCCTGATTATAACCTCATTTCAGTTTCCTGTTACACTTCATTGACCCAGAAAAGATTAAATACTGGAAAAATGACAAATCAAAATCAGGAACTCAATTTTTATATTAATTTTAAGTTACCATTCAAAGCAGTGGGTTTCATTATGGTATTTGCATATATGTGTTATTATACTTTGCTCTTCTTCATCCTCTTCCAGAATCACCTTTCTTATTCTTATTTATTCTAGTTTGCTTCTCTGACCAAAAACCACATGGGAGGAGAGGCTTTGTTTCACTGACAAATTGCAGTCTACCATTCAGGTAAGACAAGGCTACAGCTCATCACAAGAGCCTAGAGGCAGGAACTGAAGCAGAGACCATAGTGGAGCACTAGGGGAATAATGTCCATTGACAGGCTCTCCTGGCTTGCTCAGTTATCTTTTTTTCATAGGTCTGGCTCACCTGCCTGGAAATGGCACTGCCCACAATGACTGAGCCCATCTACATAAACTAGCAACCAGGAAATTGACTAAAGACTCCTCAAAAACTAATCTGATAGAAGCAGTTCTGAATAGAGATTTCGTCTTTCTGTATGTCTGTTTGTACCAAGATAACAAATGCAATATTGAAACAGTTTTTAGACCCTCTTTCTGAGGTTGTTTCATTCTGAAAGACCACATTGCTTTCAGATCATACCCATTCTATTAATCTCTGTTTCCCTTCCTCTTCTTTTCTCCTTCAGATCTTTTCCTCCCTTCTTGTGCACCTATTTTAAGTTTCATAACACCCACATCTATACATCCATATATGTCCTCGTTGAATAAAAATAGTCCTAATGAGCCTATAAGAACTTGCACTTTTCGAAAGTCTAGTCTTGTTGGAATACATGTGTCTTTGTTGAAGGAAGTGGTCACTGTGGGAATGCTGAGATTTCAGATGTTCAAGCCATGCACAATATAACATTTACTTCAGGCTGCCTGCTTATCTGACTGTAGAGCTCTCAACTCCTTCTCCACCACCAAATCAAACTGCTATAAAAATAAAGGACTACCTCTGAAAATATAAACCAGTCCCACCCTATTATTTTTCACTTTATAAGAGTTGCTGTTGCCATATCTCTCTATATCAGTAGAAACCATAACAGAGACAACATACATACACACAGAAGCATACATTTACACTCAGAGACACATGAACATTTTGTGTATAAGTTCATAGTCACATACATACACGTTTGCATGTATGCACTAACACATATACACACACATAAGCACAGATTCACAAATACACACAAACTTAAACATGAACTTTTTCTAAAATGTATAGGGAATAATGAAATCTCACAATTTTCTTGACAAATAATAAATTTTATTTTGCTGTTAGAATTTTGAATGATCACACATTTAAAAGACTAGTATCAGGACATGTAAGTAAATGAAAAGACAACAACAAAAAGGATATTGACAAAAAATAAATCTGAAGACAGAGATTAGCACAGTAAAGGTATATTTAATTTTTTTGAATGCTGATACTAAAATAACATTCTATTGATCAGCTGGAAAAAACTGTTTTTCTATCACTTGGAAGAAACAAGTACTTTTGATTTAGAGAGCACCAAGGACTTTTATAAATATGACTGTTGTGGATTTGATTTAGTGCTGTATTGTGTTAATTGGGTTCCCCCCAAAATTACAGGAGAATCTGGCATACAAGATGCTGCAAGTCTCTGCCCCTAAGTGTTTCTAATTGGTAAATAAAGTTGGTAGTGGCAAATGGTTGGTCAGAGTGACAGAAGCAGGACTTTAGATTTCCTGGACAAGGTGCCATGCTGTGGAAGGAGAAGGTCCAGGCCTGAGAACTCTAGGACAGAGAGACAGAGAGACTGTCAACATTTAAGAGTGTGAGATGGGGCCCATGATGGCTCCAGGCCTCAGGCAAGGATAGCAAAGATGGAATGTAGATAATTCAGAAGTATCGGAGTGGAGGCATTAGGAATGTGGAAGTTTGGCAGTGGCCCAGCCATTGAGTTCTTTAAGGCATATTAAAATAGAAAGTTAAATGTATGTATCTTTCATTTGAGAATCCATATGATTAAACCGCCATGAGGGAGGTAAGAGCAGATAGCTACAAAGCACACTTATAGGAAATGTGCAAGGAAAATGATAGGCAAGGAAATGTGTTACAATAAAACATTATTTTAAAAACTGATACCAAGTCATAATTCATACCTTATAAGCAGTAACTTTCCAGTCTCCCTGACCAAAGGTAAATTTAAATGAATTCTTTATGTAACATAATTAAGTTACAAATAATATTGTAACAACTGGAAAAATTAGTAAATATATCAATATAGAGTAAAGAGGCCTTGAACACATTAGTAGCTTAGATAACAAAACTAGTTACTTATATATTTGTTTATAGAAAAACAGACCAGAAGAAATCATAAATTCAAGGGGCAAGCTATTGTCTATAAAATATTTCTGAACTAGAAAGATAGATTAGCAGTTAGGAGTATTTGCTGTTCTTTCAGGGGACTAAAGTTCTATTGCCAGGAACAAAGTTCAATGGCTCCTTGTCACCTGTAACTCTAGCTCCAGGAGATTTAATTCTCACTTTTGGGCTCAGTTGGCCACCTACAGTCACACAGATATGTGGGTGTGATCACATACACACACACACACACACACACACACACACACACCAAACACAAAGCACACACCAAACACAAAGCACAAACAATCCATATGCACATACATGATAAAACAAAATAAAAATAAGAAAATCTTTAAAAATACATAAAGGCACTTGTCAGGAAACCATAATATATAGAGTTCTATAAATTAAATAGTTGTAACTAGCCTTTCTACCTCCATTTACAACTATGAGGGATGGCTGATCCACTACACGCTGTGCACCTTTCCAGCAAGCAGAGAGCTTCTTTCCAGGGAGTACTTTGACCCCAGTACGCAGGTGAGATCTCCATTTTCTCTCCAGTGACTTTCTAAGGCAGGACCAGCCTGGAGGCACAGGCAACAGAAGCATCAGAGCAGCTAGGACAGGGTCATTTCTACCTCCATCTGCACCCAGGAGGCACTGCTGATTAACAGCTCTCTTTGAATGACTCTTACCAGGGGAGAGCTGATGTCACAGGAGTGCTGACACAGACTTACAGGTAGAACAAACTCCAGCCAGAGACAGTAAAAACATCTAATACCAGAGATTAACAGAGGGTGAAAGAGAAACACAAGAATATTACCAATAGAAACCAAGAATATTCTACACCATCAGAAGCCAGTACTCCCACCATAGCAAGTCCTGGATACCCAACACATGGGAAAAGCAAGATTTGCATGTAAAATTATATCTCATGATGGTAATAGAGGAATTTAAGAAGGACATAAATAACTCCCTTAAAGAAATACAGGAGAACACAGGTAAATAAGTACAAGCCCTTACAGAGGAAACACAAAACTCCCTTAAATAATTACAGGAAAGCACAAACAAACAGGTGAAGGAATTGAACAAAACCATCGAGGATGTAAAAATGGAAGTAGAAACAATTAAGAAATCACAAAGAGGGAAAACTCTGGAGATAGAAAACCTAGGAAAGACATAAGGAGCCATAGATGCAAGCATCACCAACAGAATACAACTGATAGAAGATAGAATCTCAGGTGCAAAGGATACCATAGAAAACATTGACACAACAGTCAAAGAAAATACGAAATGCAAAAGGATCCTAACCCAAACCATCCAGGAAATCCATGGCAAAATGAGAAGACCAAACCTAAGGATAATAGATATAGAAAAACATGAAGACTTCCAAATTAAAGGGCCAGTAATTATCTTGAACAAAATTATCCTAACCTAAAAATAGATACCCATGAACATACAAGAAGCCTACAGAATTCCAAATAGTTTGGATTAGAAAAGAAATTCCACCTGCCACATAATAATCAAAACACCAAATGCACAAAACAAAGAAAGAATATTAAAAGCAGTGAGGGGAAAAATGTCAAGTAACATATGAAGACAGACCTATCAGAATTATACTAGATTTCTTGCCAGAGACAATGAAAGCCAGAAGATCCTAGCTTGATTCCATACAGACCCTAAAAGAACACAAATGCCAGCCCAGACTAATATACCCAGCAAAACTATTAATTACCATAGATGGAGAAACCAAGGTTTTCCATGACAAAGCCAAATTTACACAGTATTTTTCCACAAATCCAGCCCTTCAAAGGATAATAAATTGAAAACTCCAACACAAGGAGGGAAACTACATCCTAGAAAAGGCAAGAAAGTAATTTTCAATTAAAACCAAAAGAATATAGCTAAATGAACCGAATTCCAGCTCTAACAACAAAAATAACAGGAAGCAACAATACCTTTTACTTAATATCTATTAATATCAATGGACTCAATTCCCCAATAAAAATACATAGACTATCAGACTGGGTATGTACACAGAACCGAAACTTTTTGTTGCATACAAGAAACCAATATCAATGACAAGACAGAAACTACCTCAGAATAAAAGGCTGGAAAACAATTTTCCAAGCCAATAGTCCCAAGAAACAAGCTGGAGTAGCCATTCTAAATAGCAAATAAAATCAATTTTCAACCTAAAGTGATCAGAAAAGATAAGGAGGGATACTTCATATTCATCAAAGATATGATCTACCAAGATGAACTCTCAATTCTGAAACTCTATGCTCCAAATGCAAGGGCATCTACATTCATAAAACAAACTTTACTAATGCTCAAAGCACACATTATATTTCACACAATAATAGTGGGACACTTCAGCACCCATTCTCTACAATGGACAGATCATGAAAATAAAAACTAAATTAAGACACAGTGAGACTAACAGAAGCTATGAAGCAAATGGATTTAACAGATATCCATAGAATATTTTAACCTAAGACAAAAGGATAAAACTTCTTCTCAGCACCTCATGGAACCTTCTCCAAAACTGACCATGTAATCAGCCACTAACCAGGCCTCAACAGATACAAGAAGATTGAAATGATTCCTTGCATCCTGTCAGATCACCATGAACTAAGGTTGCTCCTCAATAACAACATTAACAATAGAAAGCCCACATACAGATGGAAGCTTAACAATACTCTACTCAATGATAACTTGGTCAAGGAAGAAATAGAGAAAGAAATTAAAAACTTTTTAGAGTTTAAAGAAAGTAAAGCCACACATATCCAGACTTATGGGACACAATAAAAGCAGTTCTATGAGGAAAATTCATAGCTCTGAGTGCCTCCAAAAAGAAACTAGAGAGAGCATACATCAGCAATTTGACAGCATATCTGAAAGCTCTAGAACAAAAAGAAGCAAATTCACCCAAGAGGTGTCAAAGGTAGGAAATAATCAAACTCAGAACTGAAATCAACCAAATAGAAGCAAAAGAACTAAACAAAGAATCAACCAAACCTGGAGCTGGTTCTTTGAGAAAATCAACAAAATAGATAAACCCTTAGCCAGACTAACTAGAGAGCACAGAGACAGTATCCTAATTAACAAGATCAGAAATGAAAAGAGAGATATAGCAACAGACACTGAGGAAATCCAAAAAATCATGAGATCCTACCACAAAAGCCTATACTCAACAAAACTGGAAAACCTGGATGAAATGGACAATTTTCTAGAAAGATACCAGGTAATAAATTTAAATAAGATTTAAAAAATGATTTAAACAGTCCCATATCTGCTAATGAAATAGAAACAGTCATTAATAGTCTTACAATCAAAAAAGCCCAGGACCTGATGGGTTTACTGCAGAGTTTCATCAGACCTTCAAAGAAGACCTAATACCAATATTCCTCAAACTATTCCACAAAATAGAAACAGAATGTTCTCTACCCAGTTTGTTCTAAGAAGCCACAATTACTCTGATACCTAAGCCAGAGAAAGACCAAACAAAGAAAGAAAACTTCAGACCAATTTTCCTTATGAAAATCAATGCAAATATACTCAATAAAATTCTTGCAAACTGAATCCAAGAACACATCAAAATGATCATCATCATGATCAAGTAGCCTTCATCCAAGGGATGTAGGAATGGTTCACTATATAGAAATCCATCAATTTAATTCACTATATAAACAAACTCAAAGAAAAAAATCTATATCATCATGTCATTAGATACTGAGAAAGCATTTGACAAAATCCAGCACTTCATGATAAAATCTTGGAAAGGTCAGGCATTCAAGGCTCATACCTAAACATAATAAAAGAAATATACAGCAAACCAGTAGCCAACATCAAACTAAATGGAGAGAAACTTGAAGCAATCCCACTAAAATCAGGGACTAGACAAGGTTGCCTACTTTCTACTTTCCTATTCAATATTGTACTTGAAGTCCTATTCAGAGAAATTAGACAACAAAAAGGAGATCAAAGGGATATAAATTGGAAAGGAAGAAGTCAAATTATCACTATTTGCTGATGATATGATAGTATATTTAAGTGATCCCAAAAATTCCACCAGAGAATTCCTAAACCTGATAAACAACTTCAGCAAAGTAGTTGGATATAAAATTAACTCAAGCAAATTAGTGGCCTTCCTCTATACAAAGTATAAACAGGTTGAGAAAGAAATTAGGGAAACAACACCCTTCATAGTAGTTACAAATAAATACCATGGTGTGACTCTAACTAGGCAAGTGAAAGATCTGTATGATGAGAATTTCATATCTTGGAAGAAAGAAATCAAAAAATATTTCAGAAGATGGACAGATCTCCCATGCTCATGGATTGGCAGGATTAATATAGTAAAAATGGCCATCTTGCGAAAGCAATCTAGAGATGCAATGCAATGCTAATCAAAATATCAACTTAGTTCTTCACAGACTTGGAAAGAGCCATTTGCAAATTTATCTGGAATAACAGAAAACATAGGAAAGCGAAATCTATTCTCAACAATAAAAGATGGTGGAATCACCATCCCTGAACATAAGCTGTACTACAGAGTAATTTTGATAAAAACTGCATGGTATTGGTACAGTGACAGGCAGGTGGATCAATGGAATAGAATTGAAGACCCAGATATGAATCCACTCACCTATGGTGATTTGATCTTTCACAAAGGAGCTAAAATCATCCATTGGAAAAAAGACAGCATTTTCAACTAATGGTGCTGGCTGAAGTGGCAGTTGGCATGTAGAGGAATGCAAATTGATCCATTCCCATGTCCTTGTACAATGCCCAAGTCCAAGTGGATCAAGGACCTCCACATAAAACCAGATATACTGAAACTAATAGCAAAGAATGTGGGGAAGAACCTCGAGCCCAGGGGGAAATTTCCTGAACAGAATATGAATAGTTTATGCTGTAAGATCAAGAAGTGACAAATGGGATCTCATAAAATTGCAAAGCTTCTGTAAGGCAAGGGACACTGTCATTAGGACAAAAAGGCAACCCATAGTTTGGGAAAAGATCTTTACCTATACTATATCTGATAGAGGGCTAATATCCAATATATACAAAGAACTCAGGAAGTTAGACTCCAAAGAACCAAATAACCCTATTAAAAATAAGTACAAATCTAAACAAAGAATTCTCAACTGAGGAATATGCAATGGCTGAAAAGCACCAAAAGAAATGTTCAACATCCTTAGTTATCAGGAATTCTATCTCACACCAGTCAGAATGACGAAGATCAAAAACTCAGGTGACACGAGATGCTGGCAAGCTTGTGGAGAAAGAGCAATACTTCTTCATTGCTGGTGGGTTTGTAAGCTCATACAACCACTCTGAAAGTCATTTTGTCAGTTCTTCAGGATATAGTACTACCAGAGGACCCAGTTATACCACTCCTGGGCATATACCCAAAACATGCTCCAACATGCAATAAGAACACATGCTCCATTATGTTCATATCAGCCTTATTCATAATAGCTACAAACAGGAAACAACCCAGATGTTCCTCAACAGAGGAATGGATACAGAAAATGTGGTACATCTACACAATGGAGTACTACTCAGCTATTAAAGACAATGAATTTATGAAATTCTTAGGCAAATGGATGGATCTGGAGGATATCATCCTGAGTGAGGTAACCCAATCACAAAAGAACACACATGATATGAACTCACTGATAAGTGGATATTAGCCTAGAAGCTCACAATACCCAAAATACAATCCAAAAAACACAAGAAACTCAAGAAGAAGGAAGTCCAAAGTGTGGATACTTCATTCCTTTTTACAAAGGGGAACAAAATACCCATGGAAGAAGTTGCAGAGACAAACTATGGAGCACAGACTGAAGAAAGGACAATCCAGAGACTTCTACCTGGGAATCCTTCCCATATTCAATCATCAAATCCAGACACTATTGTGGATGCCAGCAAGTGCTGGCTGACAGGAGCCTGATATAGCTGTCTCCTGAGAGGCTCTGACAGTGCCTGACTAACACAGAAGTAGAGACTTACAGCCATCCATTTGACTGAGCACAGGGTCCCCAGTGAAGGAGCTAGAGAAAGGACCCAAGGAGCTGAAGGGTTTGCAGTCCCTTAGGATGAACAACAATATGAACTAACTAGTACCCTCAGAGCACCCAGGGAGTAAACCACCAACCAAAGAGTACACATGGTGGGACTAATGGCTCCAGCTGCTAAGAAGCAGAAGATGGCCTAGTTGGTCATCAATGTTAGGAGAGGCCCTTGGTCCTGTGAAGGTTCTATGCCCCAGTGAAGGGGAATGCCAGGGCCAGTGGGAGAGGGTGGGTTGGTGAGTGGGATATGGGGGGGGGGGG